>CACVKS010000898.1:0-18228 GCA_902749335.1 Acanthamoeba triangularis
GTTCATAAGAGTTCATAAGAGCAGTGCTGGTGTCCTCCTCTGGCTGCCAGACACCCGCGTAGAAGGTCACCAAGGAGGTGACGATGGTGAAGACCACCACCAGGCCAACCACTCCCCGCATGCCTCTTCTCACCACACTGAAAATTTCAGGTGCGCCGTGTTAAGGCCGGGGACTGGTACAAGCCAGGTATCGTGCTCAGTGTGACACTGTCACAACTTGGCCGTTCCGCGTTTTTTTTTTTTTTTTTTCTATTTTCTCGATTGCCAAACGTCGCGTGCCGATCATAGAGGTAAAAAAAAAGGGAAGGGACTCACGTGCTCGGCGCCTATATGAACAAAAGTCCGGACAGCTGTGACCTGTCTCTTCTCCCCTCCTCCTCGCGCTGCCGCTTGATCGCCCTCAGTCGTCCATGGTTCCCCTTCTTGGGTCGTACTGGGGCACCATGCCGGGAATGGCAAGCTCCCGCTGGCCCTTCTCGCTCTCGGCCTTGGCCAATTCCTGCGTGCGGTGGCCAGAGAGGGAAATTGGATCAGTACACGACCACACACGCACCACCGCACACCCCAAGAAGATCAGAGTAGATGTTGGGGGGGGGGGAGAAGGAGGAGGTGAGTACCTTCTCCTTCTCCTCGAGGTAGAGCTCTGAGTTGTCGCCCTCCGAGAACTCCTTGAGCTGAACGAGGAAGTCTCGCAGGTGCAGCTTGAAGGAGTTGATGTCCTTGTTGAGATCAAACAGACCGACCACGAACGTACGCACGTGCTCCCTGAGTGCGAGCGTGGAAGATAAGATAACGAGCGAACGCATCGCACGAATGATGAGTACCGAGCACATCACACCTCACAGTACAGCACGTTTAGGAGAAAGTAGGGACACATACTTGCTCACGTTGGGGAAGGCGTTGACGAGCAGGTTCATAACATGGTCGCGAAGGAACATCTGGTTGCTGAGTCCGGGGTTGTTGGCCGCATCACCCAAAGGCACGCGGACCTGGCCAGTCTCGACGAGATTGAACATCTTCATCAAAATTGTGGCTTGCAGCGAGAAGCCTGCAAATCAAGGCAGCCCCAACGTACGCAGCGACGTTAGCGGCTGCGTTCCAAGGCTTACGCAGCGTGATTCATCAAACGCCACCGCGAAGCGGGGGCGCGTACCAGACTTGTGCGAGGTATCGGTCAACACGAAGAAGACGTCGTGAAGGAGCGGCAGGAAATAGGCCTGGTAGAAGCCTGTACGTCGCAACGCTAAGTCTCACTCCCCGAGAGGCAGAGAGAGGGAGAGAGGGCAAACGTACTCTGTGCCACCTCGGCGTTGGCCTTCTCGATGTTCTGCCACATCTCGAGCAGAATGTTGAGGCCAGTCTCGGCAATGTTCCTCATTGTGTGCTTGAATGCCCAGACCACGCTGTCGATGATTATCTTGAACGTCGGTGCAGGGATCATGAAGAAGGCTGAATGAATAGAAATAGGCCAGAACGAACGAGCACTTGAGAAAACTGCGATCGACGTATCAGAAGAGTTGAGAAGAAGAGTACCCGGGAAGCAGTGGTGGTTGATCGCTCGGATCAGGTCGAAGAAGTGCTGCCTGTGAACCGGGTAGTCCTCAAAGTTCTTGGTGATCATGCTCAGCGTGCACTCAAACACAGCGCCGAGAATGGGAGGAATCTTGTCCGTCATCAGCCCCTGGTGAACGGAAAAACCAGTGAGTCAACATTGTCTCCCTTCAGCACGACGCCAGGACCTGTGAGTGACCGGAGGGTACCTTGAATCTGTTGATAATGACGCACATGAGCGACAGGACCTCGGGGTCCCTCGCGTCGGGGATGTTGTTCTGGTAGTCGATGAGCACGGCCTCAAGAAGAGGAGGAATGAAGTTGTTCATGAGCACCTGAGGCCAACGCGAAACAAGGAGAAGGAACGTGAGTGAGCAAAAAGGCCAACCTGTAGAGAACAACGACGCTTAGTCGCCACCACATGCATTACCTGCTCGTCTTCTGACCGCTCGATGAAAGTCTCCTGCAAAAGAAGAGTCTCTTTCTTCACCGCCCGCATGGCACGGATGATTGAGGTCTGGGTGGCGCCAGCACCCTGCTGAGCGACAGTGTTGGATATTTCCATCGAGTAGACCTTGTACACGTTCAGCACGTCCATGAAGATGCGGCCCAACTGTAGTGGATCACAAACGCGATGTTACTATACGCGAGGTAACTGAAAACACACACAATAGATGTGAGGATCAGGTTGTGCGCAGCCGGGTACCTGGTGGATGTAGTCGTGGTGGAGAGATTTGGCTGCTCGCACGTTGGTCCTGAGGATAGTGGTGATGCTCTTGCACGTGTTAAGCTGCTTCAGGTAGGTGATGTCCTTCTGCGCCTCGGCCATGATCAACGTCCACTGATCGGAGAGAACGCGCGCAAGATACGTAAGGTCAAATTTCTCGCGAGTGTATGTGGGCGGTGGCGATTCGTACGGTTTGCGTAGGCAGGTCCATGAACTTGATGACGAGGTTCTTGCGGGCGACGGGGTCGGTGTGAGCGTGAATCATGTAGCCAACGGCCTCGTAGAAGGTCTGGATCTGCTGGGGCTCCAAGTCGGAGATGATCTGCGGTAGAGTGTTAAGGATCTCCTCCACGAAAATGTAGGTCTCGCCGACCTCGCGCACGACGAACTTGCGGCGGCACTTCTGGGCGATCTTCAAAAACGTGTCGCACGCCATGTCCTGCACACCGGGGTGCGTCTCGTGCATAAATTCGAAGAGCTTGTTGACAACTGTCTTCAAGAACTTCCAGTGGGCCTTCGTGTGTGGTTGAGGGTATCGTCAGCACGACAGATCATGTCGACACGGTGGGAAGGAAAAGAGAAAAACGTACTCGGAGGAAGCGAGGATATTGGCCGACTATGTACATGATGTTGGAGGCGATGACAGCTTTGTTGTCCTTACCTCGCTTCATCTCGCAGAGACCAAGCAGGTCCTTGATGACCGTCACCAGGAACCTCTTCTCGTCGTCTTCGTCTGGCGAAAGACAAAGGAGAGGCGCCGAATTAGCCACGAGAAAGCCAAGATAAACGCCCAACGTGACGTCGAGCGTGCGGGTTAGACAAAGCGTACTCTGAGCTCCGGAAATAGAGCCGATTGCCCAACAGAGCGTGTTCAGGTTGTTCCACGACCAGTCGGTGCCGTTGACCTGAAGGACAGAAGAGTTGTGTTATTACTTGAGAACGAAGTGTGTGGGTCAGATCTCAGGTGCGGCGCCAATACCTGGTTAGTCAGCTTCTCAAGCATGATTTGCTGGGTGTCGTGGTGGTCCAAGTTGGTGAGATAAATAAGCGTTTGGCGCATGCTCTTGTAGAGGATGATCGAGTCCGTGTCCTTGATGACCTCGCGAATAATCTCGCCGTTCTCGTCCTCCACGATCAGCACCTCCTCGGGCTTGGGCATGCGGCCGATGATAACCCTGCGAGCTGGTGACCAGAGGTGAAGTGAGTGTGCCGAAGAGTGCAAGGAAGGGCAGAGAGAATAAATCGAGGAAAAGAAGCCTCAGAGAAGTTGTTGTTGTTTGAGTGAGCTCATACTAGCAGTCGTATTGCAGTTAAATTAAAGCATCGTTGGCGTCAGTGCGGCAAGCGCTTGTGAGAAGAGAAAGGCGAAGACGTACCTCGAGAGAAAATGGGAGCGTAGAGAGCGCGGCGCGGAGACACAGTGCTCACGCCGAGCGAACCGCCCAGCATAAGGGGCGAGGCAGCCTGCATAACTGGAGGTTCGTCGTAGACTTCCGAGGCCTGTTAACCAGAAAGAAAAAAGCGACGTCAGCACCAAGAAAGAAGGGCTCATGAGACAAATGGTGTCGTACCAGCTTGTTCCAGTAGTCGAGGCAGATCTTCCACACCTCGACATCGCTCACCTCGGAAATGCCCAGGAGGTACCAATGCGCCTCAAGCAGAAGCTGGTGGTTTTCCTTGACGGACTCGAGATCCTTGAGGTGGTTCGAGAAAAGAGTGCAGAAGAATATGGCCAAGTTCTGAATGAAGTTCTGCTGGGCATCATTGCCGTTCTCGTACACATCCCTGAAGTCTACCGAGAGAAAATGGTGAGTGCTCGAACCGCGTGCCACCCATCTCACACCGGGTGCATATGTACTCGTGGTGGGCGGCAGGGTATTCTTCAGCTGGGGCATGAAGCAGGCAAAGAGCTGAATAAACACTTGGTTTTGCTGATCGCCGATGTGAATGCCAGAGATCTCCGTGAGGCACTTGAGTGTGACGTTTTGGAACGGCGCCACGACGAAGAACTGTAGGCAATAGAAGAAAGGCTTGTCGTTAGTGGCAGGCGCGATGGACCACAATTCGCGCGGAAGCGAAGGAAGTAACGCACCTTGAACAGGAGAAGCTCGATCATCTTGGTCTGGAAGATGTAGCCGATTGGGATCCAATTGAGGAAGCGAAGCAGGGTTTCTAGCGTGGCGTTGATCAGCGAAGGCTTGCCCGAGTTCCTCAGGATGTAGTCACAAAGCTGGTAGATGAGCGAAAACTCCTTGTTGTACGCGCCCTTGAGCTCCTTCACCTTGGCCTGCGTCATTTGCTCCTTGGAATAGTCGAAGATCTCCTCGCTTCACGACGCAGCAGATTAACACAACGCTGTGAGCAGCCAATGGGACGGACAGTGCCACGAGGCACGAAGAGGGAGTGCCACAAACCTGAGCAGCTTCAAGATCTCCATGTTGTTTTCGCACAGACTCTCGTTCTTCTGGCTCGAGCCAACGATTTCGGGGATAAAAGTCTCCCAGTTGCGTGGCCACTCTTGCTTGAGAATCTGCAGCCCAATAAGAAATTGTGAGCAATGTTACCAAAAATCTCGAAAATGAGGCTGCGGCGAAGGTGGGCGGGAAGCCGTGCGTACCTGCACGAGGGTGATGTTGAGCTTCTTCAGAAACAGACGCTCCTTCTGGAGGGTAGCTTCGTCCGATGAGAGCTTGATGATGAGATTGACGATGTAGTTGCGGATGCCATCGCACTGCTGCCGCGGAAGCACTTTCCACCTGTACTGAATCACCTTCTCGAGGATGGCGAGGGCGAAGAACTTGGTACTCTGTGATTTGGACTGCTCCAGAATCTGGTCCACCCGCGACCAGGCCTGGGGGTGCTCCTGCAGCTGTGCCAACAGCTTTCCGGCTTGATCACGCTTAAGATGGAACGAATGACTGGTCAGCCACAATCTATCCAACAAACCAGTGCTGGCGGCACCGAAACAATGATTACAGCTAAAGGCATCGTGATTAAATTATTAATCAACAACAATTTAAACGGCCGGGAAGAGGTGAGGGAAGGTACCTGAGGCCCCGCGCCGGTGTAGAAAAGGTTCACTACCTGATCCAACAGATCCACGTCCAGCGGCAGCTCGAAATTCAAGATGTTCTCCATGATGCGATTCTCGCTATATCTCCTTGATTTCCCGTCTTTCTATCAGCTCACCGCGATGGTGCACGAACTGAAGGAGAAGCTGACCTTCCTCTCGCCTAACCTGCGCTTATGATGCTCGGGGGGAGCTCGATTCTCTCGATGGAAGACCGTTCTGGCAAGAAAGCGCGAAAGTGCAGTTGTTTTCGCAGCCGGTGGGAAAAAACAGGGGGAAAAGGCTTCGTTTCCCGGATTTATCGGGGAATGCCGACCTTCTCGAAGGTTCGTGAGTCTTTTTGTTTTTGTTGTGGCGCTCGCGACGCGGAGCGCTTTGAAGCGTGCTCAACGGCGTGTTTGGGTGCTGGTTGTGGGAACTCTCAGGTGGTGAGCGGTCACGCCAAGAGTTTAACTGGCCGTCTTGCCAGAAAATGTTCGAAGAAAATTGAATGTTTTTTTTCTCTTGGCGCCAAAACCACGCTGACCGTTACACCCAAATTTTGGCGCCGTCCTGTCTTTATCACTTCCACGAGGGCTTGGGTCCAGTTCGCGAGTACCGCAGGGTGAGTCCGAACGAGAGCACGAAGAAGAAGCGTAGGGCGAGGCTCGAGGCGCTGAACACCCTGGTGAACTGACCACGCGCCAGGTCGATCGCCGTCTTAAGAGCCCAGGTGAACGGCGGCATGGTGTACTTGGCCACCTCGATCGCCGTCTGCCTTGTGATGGCGCCCGTGGCCGTGAGGGCCAATAGCGCCGTCGTCTCAGCCGCAGCAAAGTAAAACACATATCTGGTGCGTGTGCGTGCGACGTCAGCATTCTACAGGGACAATAAGCACGCACGGCCTCAGGCGAGTGCCACAGAGCGCTATTGTCGTTACCTGCCGACGAACTTGAGGGCCACGGCAGTGACGTAGCCGACCAGGGCACCAGTGAAGCCCATGAGGATGACGTACCACTCGGGCGGACGGCCCTCTGCCTCTTTCCTCTTGGCTTCCGCCAGAGCCCGTTGTGCGTCATCCTTCTTCTCCTCGACCTCGCGCACTGGCTGTGAAGAGAGGTCACACCACAACTCTAGCCCGACACAGTACACACGGTGCAACTCACCTGCGCGAGCACGGCGTCGTGCTTATGTAGCGCTTGGGCAGTGGGCGTGCGTTCGGCGGCCTGCACGGCGATCCCCGTGGCCAGCATAGAGCGGCCGGCGGTGAGCGCCACCGGTGCCGCCACCAGCCGACGCAAACCGGCCGAGGCACGAGCCATAGTAGTCGACCGGCTCCTCACGGAGGGCCACGCTGTGTCCAGGCTGAGGCTTATGCTACGCCGCGAGGCCCACGACATAGCAGCGCCACTCGAGAAGACCGATGAGGTCAAGGCGGTGTTGGTGAGGCCGAGTGCGCGGGTCGACGATGGTGTGGCGCGAGCGACGCAAGGAAAGGTGGCCGCCACAGATGCGGGGTATCGAGCTGTGTACCATACACCCCACGTGTTAATTCTCTGGAAATGCGCCCCTAATCTTGAGGCTCATCTTTCTGTGCTCTCATGAGCCTCTGGCACCATGTAATGCAATGCGCAAGAAGGGGCGTGCCTGCGCGCATCGTGTGTGGTCTGCGTGTGCGTAGGGTGCAAAGTTCCGCGTCCTTCGTATTTCGGTGTGTTGATTGTTTGAAATAACAGGAAACACCTTCAACCACAGAACCGGGTAGGTGCGGCCACCCAGCCCGCCGTCGGATTCACCGAGAGAAAGAAAAAGGCCCAGTTGCGTGGACAGGTGGACCCGCCACAAGGGGGTGGTTGGTTGGTTGGTTCAAAAACAAACAACTTAGGATGGCGGGGCATCCTTGAGCACCTGCCGCGCCACGATGAGCCGCATGATTTCGTTGGTGCCCTCGAGGATCTGGTGCACGCGCACATCTCGCAGGTATCGGTTGAGCGCATAGTCCTTCAGGTAGCCGTAGCCACCAAACAGCTGCAGCGCATCGTTACAGACCTGCGTGTGTCGTGTCGTGCGCAGATATACCAATGCGCACGCGGTTGAGAGTGAGTACAACCCGAGGAGTCTTCCGAGGAAGCTATCTGCGAAGCCAGATGGAGAAAGGGGGAGGACCTGGAAGCCTTCGTCCGTGGCAAATCGCTTGGCCATGGCACAGTAGGCCGTCAGATCCTCTGCCTGCACGCACAGTACATGGGACACGCGGACACGAACAGGAGGTTGGCGTGATTTTAGATCAATCACTCAATAATAAGAATAATTAGTCAATAAATACCCCAGAGTCAATCTTGCGGGCAGCGAGGTGGATCATCTGTCGCGAAGCGGTGATCGACGTGGCCATGTCGGCCAGCTTGAACTGGATAGTCTGTGATTGTGGGCCAAGGCGTAAGCGACTGAAACCAGCAAAAAACGTGTACAGGTCGCTACGCACAGGCGCGATACACACAGAAAGAGTGGACGCCAGGTACCTGGTTGGCAGAGAGCGGGGCGCCAAAGGCCTTGCGCACTTGCACGTGGTCCCGCGCCAGCTCGAAGCAGGCCTGGGCAGCGCCCACGCTGCAGGCAGCTAAACGGAACAACAACAAGACGTTATTGATGTGATAGTAGTAGCTGAGGGCTTGGCCATGCGTGGCATAACGAACCGATGTTGATGCGCCCGCCGTCAAGAGCCTTCATGGCAATGCGGAAGCCCTGTGCCAGAAGCTTGCATCAGCACCGGGGAGAGGGCAGTGGCGTGTTTGGAGGGGGGGGGAGCGCACCTCGCCCTCCTTGCCGATGAGGTTGGTGCTTGGGATGCGGACATTCTCGAAGATCACGGCCCGGGTGGGCTGTGAGTTCCAGCCCAACTAGAATCGTGAAGAAATTCACCATTGTGTTAGCAAACAACAAAAATAAATAATAAATAATAAATAATAATAATTACATTCCCACCTTCTTCTCCTTCTTGCCGAACGAAAGGCCGGGAGTGTTCTTATCTACAACGAAGCACGAGATGCCCTTGGGTCCTGTCATGAAAAAGGAGTAACTTTTGATTTAGCAACGATTGCAATATTATCAAAATCATAAAATGAAGACAAATCAATGTACCGCTTTGTCCGGTGCGAGCCATGACGATGTAGACGTCGCTGGCACCGCCTCCACTGATGAAGGCCTTCTCTCCATTGAGCACGTAGTCGTTTCCGTCCTTGGCCGCCGTCGTCTTCAGCGCCGCAGCGTCCGAGCCGGCTCCCGGCTCCGTGAGGCAGTACGACGCGAACTTCTACTCTCGTATCGGTTGATGGCAATGGCGATGATAACCACGCACAACGTTGAGAGTGAGCGCGACTGCTACGTTGATGTGTTGTGGAGAGGTACTCTAAGGGCGCACCTCCATGGAGAGCAGGGTCGGCAGGTACTTCTCGCGCTGTTCTTGGTTGCCGTACTGGTCCACCACCCAGGCGCACATGTTGTGGATCGACAGGTAGGCCGTGGTCGATGGGCACGCCGTGGAGAGGGCCTACGGTGTCGTGTGTAATCGTTGTGCCGCCGTACTCTGCTCAGTTAACCAATGACGGCAACACACGACCCACAATCGAACATGCGTACCTCGAAAACGATGGCGGCGTCCTGGCGCGAGAGCCCGCTCCCTCCGATGTCGTCCTTGATGTAGATTCCTGCGCGCAACGGCGTACGTCCATTATTCGCTGGCCAAATGTGAAGTAGAGCGGCAGAAGGCGTGCGTACCAGCGAAGCCGAGTTCAGCGAGCTTGCGGAGGGTGTCCTCAGGAAAGATCTCCTCCTCGTCCCACTTCTCGGCATGCGGCAGCATCTCCTGCATTGTGCCAAGTCCCCCAAGCCCACGTTGTCAGTTTACGTGCTTCTTATTATGTGTATTGTTTATTCGAATAATACACCTATAAGCGGGACACTTACCTTGCGGGCAAAGTCGAGGGCCACTTGCTGGATCTCCTTCTGCTCATCGGACAGACCCACGGACACTGCCGATTGAATTTAATCAAAATGCTTGCATTAGCGTTAAAAATCAGTTGAATTGGAAGGACTTGGGCCAAGAATTTACTGTCTGGGATGTAGGTGCTGTAGCCGCAGCGGCGCGGCAACACGGAGGACAAAGCGACGAGGCCTGGGCGGGCCTGGTCAGCGCCGGAAATGGCCGAAAATCGAGGGGCGGACACCATCGCCGATCTGGTGGCGGAACGCAGGACCAACGGCACGGCAGTAGTTCGCCGCACGGGGGCAGCGGAAGCGGACCTCACGACAGTAGTTGCAGAGCGCTTCATCTTCAGAGGCGGGAGGAAGCTTCGTTGTGTTTGCGCTCGCCGATGGCCCAGGATGGTGCTGGCCGCCCCCGGAAAATGCCGGCCACATAAATAATGGAACTGTTTTCCGAAACGTAACGAAACAAAAAACGAAACGGTCAAAGTTTGGCCAGACCGCCACCTTACGCCCTCCACGCACAACTTTGCTGTGTTAGGCTGCGATCAGAATCGCTGGCAGGGAGAACACACAGATACAAGGAGAAACCACACACGCAAGAGAGAAAGAATGGCGATGGATGAAAGAAAGCAAAAGGCGCTGCACGATTTCAGGGCCAAGCTATTGCAGCACAAGGAAGTGAACGATCGAGTGCGCTCGAGTACGTGCTGCGGCTAATCTACATCTACATCTACATTCTCCCTCAGCTCCAGCTCCATCACCTTCCTTACGCGACCCGATGGTTGATCCATATGCTAATCGTTTTCATTACCTTCGCAATCTGCGTAGTGAGGGAGGACTTCAAGACGCAGAAGAGAGCCTATGACAAATCTGAGGATGATCTCAAGGCTCTCCAGAGCGTGGGTCAGATCATCGGTGAAGTGCTGCGCCAGCTCGACGATGAGAAGTGTACGCCTCCCTTGACATGGGAAGCAATCAAGTGGGCGCTCTACGCCTCATTTCTATCCAAAATGCCAGATCTTTTTGTCGCTCAGCTAACACCTCGTTTGTAGTCATTGTGAAGGCCTCGAGCGGGCCTCGCTATGTGGTAGGTTGCCGCAAGCGCGTGGAGAAGAAGAAGCTTATCGCTGGCACCCGTGTGGCTCTTGACATGACCACGCTCACCATCATGAGGGTACGTGGTCACTCCGAGGCTGCTCTCCACCACAACGCAACATGAAGCCTCACTTCGTCTTTCACGGCCACGGTGTGGTGCACGATTAGGCGCTGCCCAGGGAAGTCGATCCCGTGGTGTTCAAGATGTTGTCCGAGGACCCTGGCGAGGTGTCCTACTCCTCCATTGGTGGTTTGAACGAACAGATTCGCGATCTTCGTGAGGTACGGCTTCGCAAGACTCCGCGTTTCGTGCACATCGCCCCTATACACTCGAAGACGTGTTCATCTCACCTGTCGGCCACACGCGTTATGTTTCAGACGATCGAGCTTCCCCTCACGAATCCTGAGCTCTTCCTGCGTGTGGGCATCAAGCCCCCGAAGGGAGTGCTCCTCTACGGCCCGCCCGGTACCGGCAAGACCCTGCTCGCCAGGGCCATGGCGCACAACGTCGAGGCCAAGTTCATGAAGGGTACGCGCACGTCACCACGTACGTATGCGATTCTTGTCTTTACCCACTCCCCATTTCCGCGCCGCAGTCGTGTCTTCGGCCATTGTTGATAAGTACATCGGTGAGAGCGCGCGTCTGATCCGAGAGATGTTCGGTATGTGATTCCTGTACTCCTTCGCGTGCTTTCACGATTACCATCAGTGGAGTTGTTTCCTTACTTATCCTGGGTGTGCTGCAACGTTTCTCTGCGCAGGCTATGCCCGTGAGCACCAGCCGTGTATCATCTTCATGGACGAAATCGACGCTATTGGAGGCAGGCGTTTCTCGCAGGGTACCTCCGCCGACAGAGAGATTCAGAGGACGCTCATGGAGGTACGGCTACCATCCCACACTACTTGTCTTCATCCTGAGGCTAATCTCTCGTTCTCTCTCGCCACACACCCGCAGCTTCTCAACCAGATGGACGGTTTCGACGAGCTGGGAATGGTGAAGATCATCATGGCCACCAATCGGCCAGACGTGCTCGATCCTGCCCTGCTTCGTCCTGGTCGTCTCGACCGTAAGATCGAGATCCCTCTGCCTAACGAGTCGGCCCGTCTGGACATCATCAAGATTCACTCGGAGTCGATCACCAAGCACGGAGACATCGACTTCGAGTCGGTGGTCAAGCTTTCCGACGGTTTCAACGGTGCCGATCTGAGGAACGTCGTCACGGAGGCCGGCATGTTCGCCATCAGGGCCGAGAGGGACTACGTCATCAGTGAAGACTTCATGAAGGCCGCGCGCAAGCTCGCCGAGAACAAGAAGCTCGAGAGCAAGCTTGAGTACAAGAAGCTCTAAGGGAGAGAAAAGTGATCTCAACCTCAACGCTCGACCGACAGCACTGTTTCCTCTTCTTCTTTTGTGCTTCATCAGGCCGAGTAGTAAATACTTGTTCATCTTCCGCTCTTCTTCCTCCGCGGGGGTAACGGGAAAGGGGAAGCGGAAACGAAAAGCGAAAGGAAAAGAGCGAGAGCCAGACCTCGTGGCCCAGGATATACAATACAACAACACAGTTTGCCACCCACACACCAACCAACCACACCCGTCTTTACCTTTCACAATCTCGCATAAATCCAACAACCGGTCAAGGCGATCGATTTGATGGAGTTATTTCCGCTGCTACGGGCGGGCAAGGTTGCCGAGGTGCGAGCGTTGCTGGAAGTTGACAAGGGCGACCACAAGCGCGACGTCAACGTCCGCAACGAAAAAGGACAGGTGCGCTGCCCACCCCATCTTCTACCTTGATTTATTAATTGAGATTTTTGTTTTTTTTTAAAAAAAAAAAACAAATCTATTTCGGCGTGGCAGACGCCGCTCTACTGGGCCTGCGAGCTCAAGTCCGATACTGGCGTCGAGCTGGCCGCTCTGTTGGTACCCGCGCCCTTGCCAGTTGTCTCGGTTGTGCTGCACACATGGTGAGCGGCATTAAGAAAGTGATTGGCTGCACGAACTTGCTGCGCTGCCAGATCAAGCACGGCGCCGACGTCAACTTGCCCGAAGACCACGGCTTTACGCCTCTGGTTCACCACTCCCTGCTGCCATATGCTTCTCTGTGAGTGGCTCACGCTTGCATCAATTGATTGGCGCGGGCACAGCATCTGGCGGCGTACATTGGCAACGTCAGCGTCGTTCGACTACTACTCGAGGTATTACAGCAGCCAATCGTACATGTGCATATCTCTGATATCGTCTTCTTCTTCTTCTTCGTTCTACTGCTGCTTGGTCGCGGCTTCAGTCGGGCGCACTGGTCAACAAGGGAAACAAATCACAGAGCACCGCGCTTCACCTCGCCTCGCGGAACGGGTGCGCTCTTTATTCCACAATCGGCTGTGTGTGTCGCTGCTTACGTACCTCTCGTGCCTCGACCTTGAATGCTGGACGCTGCACGGTTGCTGGATGACGGTTGTGATCAACGCGTCCAGACACGAAGCTGCGGTAGCGCTGCTCATCCAGCACGGCGCAGACGTGCGCGCCAAAGACGACAAACTCAAGGCACGGCCCCGTTCTCGCCATCACCCAACATTGGACCCACGCGCTTGCGACCGCCTGACCCGTCACCACCCAACTGCAGATTCCTTTGGCCTATGCCAAGGACGCACAAATTTCCAAGCTCCTCCAAGGTGCTACCTTTGTGGTTGGACATTCAATGAAGTGCGTGGTTTGCTCACAAAAAAAAAAAAAAAAAAAAAAAAAAAAAATCACGCAACACAACCACGAAAGTGCGAAAGCGGGAGCTGAAAAAGAAGGAGGCACTCCTGCGGCGGCCCAGCAAGCGTGAGCTCAATAAGAAAGCTGCCCACGACGAGGAGAGCAAGGAGTACGAGGAGGAGCTGGAGAAGCTCAAGTCACTGGTCGGCATCCTCAACGACCGACTGGCCCGCGAGGAGCGCATCACGGAGAGCCTCCAGCGCGAGCGGGACGAGGCTCGGCGGCGCGGCCTGTGCGAGCGGTGCCGCCAGGCGCGGCGCGATACCGTGCTAGTGCCCTGCATGCACCTGGCCTTTTGCTGGGACTGCTGCGGGCGGATGGCCATGAAGTGCCAGAAGTGTGGCGTAGGCATAGAGGGCATGATGCATGTAAATGTTGATTGATCAGCTTGATTATTTCGGTGAAGGACAAAGGCGTGTCACACACCACATGTAGTGCTTCCAGAAGGTCCAACTGCAGCCAGCAGCCTCACTAGCTCTCCTTCAGCTACTCTGGGTGGCCTTCGCACCAATAGGAAATCATAGTTTGATTATTTTTGTAAGCGACTTTAAGGGGGCAGGCATTGCCTTCAGAAGTGTGCGATCGGGCGTGGCACGGTGCGGTCTCCATAATTGGGCAACAAGGGTGCTGTTGACTCCGTTGGCGACGAAGAAAGGGAGAAGCCGTACCACTGTCCTCGTCCTCAGAGCAAGCCACCAGGGTAAGCCGCCTGTTGAGAAAAAAGATCCATCGGATAGAAAGAACAGGGATGATGGCTCGATTCCCCTGTATCTTGGTCGCCCTCCTGGGCTTCCTTTGCCTGGCCTCTGCCCTGGACTTTCAGGTTCGCCTCTCAACTACTTTACACTTCATGGATTAGATGACTCATCGGAACCTCTCCGTACCCTTCCCGCAGGCCACCGACTCTGCGTCCCTTGCGCGGGCCATCTCCTCGGCCAACGAGCTCAAGGGCGCGCACACGATCACGATCGGGGATGGGCGCCCTGACTTCCAACTCCTCCTGGATTCCGACCTGCCCGCCGTCACTCAGTCCGTGCGATTCACCGCAACCTCCACCGTCATTCGCGGAAACAATGTCGGACTGCGCTTCAGCGCTGGTACGCCCTCACCACTTCCCCCACTCCGGTCCGTTGTTGTTGTTTGTGGATGATGGACGCATGTCTCCAATCTTTTCTTGGTGGCCTGCAGGCGAGAGTTCCGTGACCGGGATTCACTTCCAGGGCTTCCGCCTGGCCGCTATCGTGGTGGAGGGTGGTCAAGTTACCGTGGAGGGCAACACCTTTGGCTCTGCTGTACTCCTCCCATACTATGGTGGGTGGAATGACGCAGCTGACACTTCTTGCTTGCTTTGGTCAAAACAGTCCGACATCACTGGCAATTACGGCGTCCAAGTCACCGGCGGCTCCGCCACTATCACGAAGGTATGAATGAACCAATGGCTTGGCCCCAGTTCACATGAACCAAAGTGGAAACCAAAGGAGGGCTACTTCATGACTGAGAGCTATTGAATGGTGCAGAACGTGTTCGATTCGAATGCGGTCGGCATAAGCATTGAGGGAGTGGCTGAGAGCTGCCTCGTGGAGTCCAACCAAATCACCACCGGCGAGGTGGGCATCCGTGTTGCGGGCCACTCGAATGTTGATGCGGAACACCGGATTCGGAACAACAAAATCAGCGATTGCGGCTACCAGGGCGTCCTCATCGACTCCCCCGCCAAGTTGACCATCGACAACAACAGCATCGTACGAGAGTTATTACTGGGACTCTCTCGTTTATCTATTCTGACAACCAGGGGACGACGTGTCTGAGTGCAGGGTTCCAACGTGGGTGTTGCCATTGAAGCCGTACTCAGGGAGGGCAGCTCCATCACCAACAGCTTTATATATGGTATGCTACCCCTCAGCTTGGGATCGTTATTGCTTACCGAAGAACTGCACGTTGTGTGTTCACGCACACCAACACGGCACCAATTGCAGACTGTAAGGGCTCCGGCATCATTCTGCGCAGCCCTGTGTCGGGGTGCCCAGCCACGGTCCTGGTGGCGAGCAACCACATCGGCGTGTCGCCCCTCCTGCTTGGCGCAGGCAACAAGGGTCTGCTCCATTTCCTTATTAATATTTTTTTAATCATAATCTTCATTTCCTGATTTCTTTTCTTTTCGCTGGCGCTGTCGAACGTTGAGCGTGACTAACTTGAGGTTGGTGGAATGATGGCCAACATAGGCCACGGCATCTTCAGTTCTGTGCCCGTGACTTTGTTCAACAACACCATAGGCGGTACCATCGACCCAGGACCCCACTACTACTTATCGACACTAAAGTTTTAACGGTGTGGGCGCAGGGAGCGGCCGGTGGGGCATCATGCTAAGCAGGGAGCCCGACGCATGTCCCGCGACGTGCAACATCTACGGTTCGTACCCACCATGATAGATTCAACCGACCGGGGTGGCTGACTCTTCACGTGTGTTGCAAACACCCCCACAGGCAACCAGGTGGGCGCTTCGCGTTCGCTGAACAAGTGGTTGAAGAACATGGAGGGCGGCTTGCGCGCCCACAACATGCGCATCGAGACCCAAGGACCCCACGGCGAGCAGAATCGTACGTGAAACCTCCGCGGGTAGAATGTGCTGAGTTGCCGCAGTCGTCTTGCACCACACGCACACGACACTCACGCACGCACGCACGCATAACCACGTTCCTCTTTTAACCAACACTACGATAGTCAACATCTTCGCCAACAACGGTGGCGACAGAGGAATCTTTATCGAAGGTGCCCGTGATCACGTCATCACCAACAACTGGGTCGGTTGGGACGGTGCCAACGTACGTAAGCCCTTGGGGAAAACTTGGACTGGAGCGGTATGGCCAGCTCACCCACTCTTCTTCTTCGTCGTGATCATCAGCTGCTGGCCGGACATCCTGGGCAGGGCATCATGCTTGCCAACACCGACGGCGTGCTGGTCACGAACAACGTCGTGGTGGCCGGCGGTGACGGAATCTATGTCGACAACGTGCCCAACGCGACCATCCGCAACAACAAGCTGGGCATGACTGCCACCATGTACCCCTCCCCAGCATTTCTCGCCTCAGAGAAGGCTCTGTTGCAATGCAGCACCTACAAGCACACTGACCTACGGCTTTTCCGCTACCGCCACACCAACCAAGGTTGAGCAACGACCACACGGTCAACCGGTGCGGCATCAAGGTCAACGCACCTGTTTGGGACGCCACCTACGTGACCCTCATCACAGACAACGACATCTCGTGGAGCAAGGACTCCTCCATCTCCATCACCGGTGGCGGCGCGCACTCCATCACCGGCAACACCCTCGTCGAGCCCACTGGCCTCGTGGTACGTGCCGTTTTTCGACATCCCGAACACTCTGCGCGGCTGGACGATCAACGGCGCTGGCGGCGGCCGTACCATCTCTGACGGCCTGAAAACTTGGGAGTTAATTTCATTGGTGTCTGTGGCACACAGAATAAGGAGCACGTGCTTGGCATCAAGCTCGAATATGTGGGCAACGTGATGGTCAACGACAACGTCATGGACCCGCGCCACGTGGACATCTACGCCTGTGGCGTGCTGCTCCGTAGCAACAGCGTACTGGACACGGTACGTCGAAGTGTGGTCGGCACCGCCCCCCCTTCGCCGTCCAACACGCCGTCGCCATCGAATACGCCGTCGCCGTCCATCACGCCGTCGCCGTCCAATACGCCGTCGCCGTCCAACACGCCGTCGCCGTCCAGCACGCCCACGCCGTCGCCATCGGTCACCCCCTCGCGGACGCCCTCGCGCAGCCCGTCGCCGTCGCCGTCGCCGGTGATCAGCATTGCCCGATGGGCCTACGCGGAGGCCACGGCAGTCACTAACGCCACCATACCCTTGCCGCTCGCTGCCACGACCGGCTCGGGCAACATGGACTCCAACTGGGCCAATCTGACCAACATCATCTACACTGGGCGCGACAGCGACTTTGCGTGCGAGGTCAAAGGTAGAGCCAGCAACGGGCGCTACCTGTCCTTCACCTTTGACTCGAGAGGCTTCACGAAGGTGATGCTCAGCCTCGAGTTCAGGGCGAGGACCAACGGCTTCACCACGCTCGACGTGCAGACCTCAACAGACGGCACCAACTACGCCTCCCGCTTGATCTACAACGCGACCACCCTGAACTCGTATGAAAGGGTCACCGTCGATCTCACAGACCGCACCGAGCTCAACAACGTGGCCGACGCCCAGGTGCGGCTGGTCTTCACCGGCGCCATCACCAGCACCGGCCAGTCGCGGATCGACAACGTCGTATTCAGTGGCGAACCCTTCGCGTCGCCGTCGCCCACGACGACACCGTCCAACTCGCCGTCACCATCGAACTCGCCATCGCCGTCCAACACGCCGTCGCCGTCCAACACGCCGTCGCCGTCCATCACGCCGTCGCCATCGAATACGCCGTCGCCGTCGAATACGCCGTCGCCGTCCAACACGCCGTCGCCGTCCAACACGCCGTCGCCGTCGGTCACCCCCTCGCGGACGCCCTCGCGCAGCCCGTCGCCGTCGCCGGTGGTCAGCATTGCCCGATGGACCTATTCGGAGGCCACGGCAGCCACTAACGCCACCATACCCTTGCCGCTCGCTGCCACGACCGGCTCGGGCAACATGAACTCCAACTGGGCCAGCTTGGCCAACATCATCTACAGCGGGCGCGACAGCGACTTTGCGTGCGAGGTCAAAGGTAGAGCCAGCAACGGGCGCTACCTGTCCTTCACCTTTGACTCGAGAGGCTTCACGAAGGTGATGCTCAGCCTCGAGTTCAGGGCGAGGACCAACGGCTTCACCACGCTCGACGTGCAGACCTCGACAGATGGCACCAACTACGCCTCCCGCTTGATCTACAACGTGACTACCCTGAACTCGTACGAAACGGTCACCGTCGATCTCACAGACCGCACCGAGCTCAACAATGTGGCCGACGCCCAGGTGCGGCTGGTCTTCACCGGCGCCATCACCAGCACCGGCCAGTCGCGGATCGACAACGTCGTATTCAGTGGCGAACCCTTCGCGTCGCCG
>CACVKS010000899.1:0-13132 GCA_902749335.1 Acanthamoeba triangularis
TCACGCGACTGCCGCGCGACGTGCGCGAGCAGATGGTGGCCAAGGCCCAGGGCTTCCTGGGCCAGTTCTTGCAGGTCATGGAGCACAAGGCCAAGCGCAGGGCACGGCGRGAGMGTAGCACGATCGACCRCCAGAAGACCCGCAAGAGGCAGGCGCGGCTCGCCGCCAAGGCCTCCGGCGGGAACACCGGTGGTGACCTCGACGCCCCGTCGGTCGACGAGGCCGCCGAAGCCGCAGTGGTCACTGAGCGCGCAGATGCGGGGAGCACGGGCAGTGTCGACAATCGCGACGCGGGCGACGACGCCAGCGAGGCCCAGGCGCCGTCGTGCGGTGGCAAGCAGGAGCAGACGGCGCTGCGATGGTGGGAGGCACGCCAGGTCCTGTACGACCCGCTGGAGCAGACCAACTGGCGGACCGTCGCCAATCTCGCCTTCAAGTACGCCGACGACCTGGACTTGCCCGACGAGTGCGTCATCCATTCCCGCCATGTGTCGTGTGTGCGTGTGGGGTCTGCTGACATGGCGTGAGCTGTTCAGAGTGTTCAAGCGGACCAAGAAGCGGCTGCTCGAGCTCTACGGCGAGAAGGAGACGCAGGACACAGGCACGCGGGAGGGTAACGAGGCCATCTTCGCCCCACATCGCTACAACCTCGCGCGCATCGCCGAACTGCAGGGCGCCTACGACCACTACCGCGACCACCCGCTTGCCTTCTTTCCCAGGAAGCACGAACCATGACATACAGCACCGCCCACTTTCACACAGCAATTCGCGTTATGCAGACCTGTAGCACGCTGTGCATGCTCTACATTCCTGGCTAGGCTCTGGTGGGCGGAGGGATGTAGGTGCTCTTAGGAGCTGTAGGCGATGTAGTCGGAGGAGTGGCCACGGCCGTGCTGCTTCTTGTTGATGATGTAGCGCACGGCGACGGCGACGATGGCCGTCACGATCAGCGTGCCCACGATCGACCCGATCACCGCTCCCGCGATCTTGCCGCCCACGTCATCGTCACCGCTGTCCTTGGACCCTGCGGCATTGCACAGTGATCGTGGCCACACGACACACGGTCAAAACAGCGAAATGACTGCGGCCCAGCAAGGCTGGATTGTGTACCTTGGCTGCTGGCGGGAGGGTCCCAGAGCGAGGTGCACACGAGCCACACCTTCTCGCCGATCTCCGAGCCGGCCGTGAGGGCGTCCTCGTTGCCCGACTTGATGTGGAACCCWGCGTGGATCCTGCTMACGCCGGCCGCCACCGCCGCCTCCGAGTACGTCTTCCAACTGTATCGCCGTCAGTCATGTGTGCCATTCAGCGTGTCGCGTGTCGCGCGGRTTGTGKGCGTGCTCGTACGTGAGAGTGATGTTGGTGGCGGGCACGTAGCCGGGCGTGCCGGGTCCGGTGTTGGGCTTGTCGGTGACGCCGGCGATGTAGCGCGGGTCGCTGGTGTTGGTGATCTTGGGCTCCCTGTACGATGCGCCCTCGGGCACCACCACGGGATTGCCGTGGTACACATCCGACTTGAGGAAACGCTGCAGCACGATTGCCGATGCCGCCGTGAACGTGCTGTGGCCTGCGTTGTTCGGTCAGCACTCCATTTTAATATATATATAAAAATAAATAAATATTAAAGATGTAAAAATATAACAGAAAAATAAATGATGTAGGTACCAGAGGGGTACTCGGAGAAGGGCGGGGTGGCGATGTAGGGCTGCCAGTGGCTGCCGTTGATGAGGCCGCGGCCCTGGTAGGGACCCATCCACGCCTCGGCCGTGGTGTTGGCGAAGAGGCACGGAATGACCGTGGTCGGCCTACCCGAAGTGTAGATCCGCTTGTAGGTCCAGCACGACACCGCCGCGTCCCACACAGCCACACCTGACCCACCACCACCACCACCACCACAAGGCACCAACGAACCAATCAACAATCTCGACGTCACCGATATGCGATCATTGGTCAACTGGTTGCGCACCCTGAGCAAAGAGCAGCTTCACGGTGTCGGGAAGCGAGAGCTTGAGATTGCGCGCGGAGTCGAAGGTGATCTTGTAGAACAGCTCGGCGCCCGAGGCGTAGGCCTGCGCACCCCAAAACCGCCGCATGAACGCAGGTGATTAGGGCGGGAACGGAAAAAGAGAAAGAAAAAGCTGAGACGAGTACCCAGAACTCGGCGTCGACTTTCTGGAGGTCGGTCAGGTTGGCGCTGTAGGCGAACAAGTCGAAGAACTGTTGGCGGAACTCGGCCTCGCGAGCTGTGTTGGGCATCGGCGGGCCGGGCATTACCACCTCCGTCGCACTGTCCCGGCCCATCCCACCACATCAGCAAAGGTGAAACGAAGGAAAGAACGAAGCGAAAGAAAGAGCGAAAGAAAAAAAAGGGGGGAGGGAATTGCCTGTTGAGAGCGAAGGGGGTGACGAAGGGCATGTAGGGGACGTTGAACTCTTGTACGGTGCCGTCGTCTTCCTTAAGCGGCGTCCAGTGATCGATCGAAGTAATGCCCTGGCAGGGATCGTTCTTGATCTCTTCGAGCGACTTGGGCGCGTTCATTGGCTGGTAGTTGCTGTGGAACACGCACACAGTGGCCGTGAGCTCACGTGTCTATCATCATGAGTACTCTGTGTAGTGGGCAGGATGGTCACGTACCTGTAGTCGGCGTAGGGCTCGTTGGGATGGATCGATCCGGGGTGATCACCCTCGGAGTTGGTGCCATCGAGTTTCGCCGCCCCGATAATGCGTTGTGCCAGAAAGTTACCCACGCTGGACATTATCGCGGGTGTCATGTGTGTCGTGTGTGTCGTGTGTGTGACGTCTGTGAGTTGTGCCGACGGAGATCGTGAGACGCGGGAGCAAGAGAAACGGAGGCGCATACCCAGCCGGCGTCTTGGTATCGGTACTGTTGACTGCCGGATCATAGCCCAGCGATTGAAGCTTGGCCTTGGCCGCCTGCAGGACCAGCGGCTCCTCCTGCAACAACCACAGTCGACCAACTGTCAGGCGCCCCGGGCATTGCGCGAGCGTGTACGTTACACGGTAATGTGCGTTTTGTGGGGGAAGGGGTGCGTACGACATGCATGAATTCGAAGAGGCGGTAGGCGGCGTAGGAGATGGCCTTGGCGATGTCGGCGCTGCTGCCCCGCATACGCGGGACCTTGCTCGGCTCGTACCTGTACGTGGACGGAATGGCCTGCGCCGAAGAGACAGCGTGAGCTCAACGCTGCCCATTGCACGCAACAAACCGGGGAGAAACGCACCTTGGAGTCGTAGACCGCCCAGGCATCGTAGACGGCCGAAGTCAGGAGGAAGATGGCCCGCGACTGGCCCACGGCTGTCGCCTTTTTTTCGTGGCGGTCAGTCAATAATGTCGTAATTGTTTTACATAATTAAAGTAAGGGGGTCGGGTTGGGTACTCGGTTGGGTCCGCGGACAGGTCCGGAGCCGAGGGGCGCGAAGAGGACGCGGTCCTGCAGTTCGTACCACTGCAGGGCGATGTTGTCGGCAGCCTCGACGCGAGCCACTTCGCCGCTGAAGGCGAGAGCGAGCACCACGCACAGCGCGGCCTGGAGGAGGAAGGTCGAACGGGGACGAGACATGTCTTGCGACCAAAACCAAAAAGAAAGAGACAAAGAAGAAAGCGAGAAGGAAAGCGAAAAACGGAAAAATGAAGATAAACGACTCTGGCGCTCTCCCATTGGGCGTCCGAACAGGGGGAAGAACTGTTGGTGAAGGGAAGGTCACTGACCGGCGCGGTCGCGCTCACAGGAGCGGCAGAAGAACAGAACGCCGGGATGGACTTCGCTCTTGGCGGTTCCCTGACACTTGAGGTGGAACCAACCCTGGCACTCGTCGCACTGGAACATCTCCGTGCCCTCGTCGCTTGAGGGAGAGTCGCATTCGCTGGCGCAGCTGTGCCACTCCTCTCGCTCACGCCTAGGGTTAGGCTTCCTTCCTCTTGTCCGCCGCCATTTTCAGTCAGTACCGCTATGCGCTTTTGGTCAGTGATGGATCAAAGCACCTGGTCCGATTGGAAAGCGGTTGTTCGCAGGCGGAATCGCCGAGTATGGAGGCCAACTCACTCTCTTCGAGTTCGATCTGTCGCTGCAGGTTAGGAGTGGTCTCGGTGCTTGGAGAACTTTGCAGGTACGTGCCTCGGTTAAGCTCCCGTCGTCGTTCTCTGCCTCTGTGGTGACGGTGCTGGATTGGGTGCTCTGCTGAAGTCTCTGGCTTTGTCGTTGATTGTATCGTGCGCGCGTGAACCTACGCAATGAGGGTAGAATCAGTGTCCCACCTCCAAAGTAATTGCAATCAAGTTATCGGCGTACCACGTCGATATGCGCTTTGTGCTGGTGCTCAACTGCTCGGCTAGCATCTTCTTGGCGGTGGGGGGAGGCATGGGATTGACCAGGAAGAAGGCCTTGAGGATATCGAGCTCGTGGGGCGTAAACCTTTGGGCTGCCCGTCGCTCTGGCTTTGGAGCTCCGTCAAGTAACACTCCCTGGCTCGGAGCAACCGGCTTGCTGTCGATCTCCAGGGAGTTGGGAGTGTCCTGAGTTCTGACATCGTCCGACATTCCCGACGAGGAGTGGCCGGTACGGGAAGAATCGGTCTCCTCCAGGAAGTCCTGGAGCAGGACGGATTCCTCCACCTCCTCCCACATGTCGCCGTCGAGTGGATCGGAAGAGTCCATGAGGGCCAGAGTCCCCTCGCTAAGCTCCATGCCCTCTGAGTGCGAGAGCTGCTGGTTGTCTGTGATCGTCCGTTCCTCGCTCTCTGCTGGCGTTGAGCGCCCATTTCCCTCCTTCTTTTTTTTCCTAGATGCTTTCGTTCCCCTCCTCTCTCTCCTCTTTCTCCTCTCCTCGGCCTTCTTCGCTTTCTTCTTTAGCTCCTGCGAGTCGCCGTCTTCTTGGCTCTTCTTTCTCTTACGAGCTGTCGATGGAGTACGTTTGGCTGGGGAGGCAGAGATCATCGCTCGAAGCGAGGAAACCACCGCAGAGATGGCGGGCAGGCTCCCTCCCAGGGCCGAGGAGGGTTCGGTGCGACCCTCAGACGTTGGGCAGGCTGTCGTGTCGAGAGCATTCCACATGCTTACGTTCCTCTTTCCCTGGCCCCCAGTTGAGCTGCGGCGTTCCTGTCGTTGACGGTGTAGAGAGGACCTGCTCAGCTCTTCCGAGCCGCTACACAAGGAAATGGAATTTCTGTTCAAATTTCTTCGTTCAAAGTTGCCGTTGCGGTTTTGGCGCCAAGTTAGGGTTCAGATTTATCGAGGCGATCCGTGCGGATTCGAGATCAACACAATCCAGAGGACAAGTGACAATCTGATTCGAAGGTACGTACTCGTGCACGGCCTGTTCTTGCCTTGGCATTCTGCGTAGCTCAGTTTTTTTACATTCGGGCTTTCTTAACAGGGAGAGGGAACGAAGAGCGCCCTCTAGATCCGACTCACGATTTCATTGAGATCGAACAAAGAAGATGAAAGCATTCGCTCGCCTACGTGAGGAAAAGGGCAAGGCCGCACTGCCACCCAAGCTGGTACCACCTGCACCCATCAATTCCTTTCTTGCTTTTCAGCATCTGTGCTCTGCCTCCCTCAATGCCCATGTTCGTGCTAATCAGCAGGGCCTCAAGCTGAAGACGCCGCTGCGCCAGTCCAAGAAGGATCGGCATCAACAGGAAGACTGCAACGAGGTCGATGACGATGTGTTGGTGACGCCCGTGACGCCTGCTGCAACGCAGAAGCGTGCCCTCAGACGCCCTCTCGCCTTCCAGCCCACGCCTGCCTCAGCACCCAGAGGCCGCCGCGTCGAGTCCGCCCGGAGAGCTGCCAGCCGCGACGACGATTCCGGTGACGATGACGATTCCGACGACGACGAGCAGAGGGAAAAGGTGGCGAGGACAAAGAGACCGAAGGTCGCCCGGAGCGCCAAGAGCCAAGTCTCCAAGGAAGAGCGACTGGAGGAGAAGAAACAGAAGCAGTCGAATACGACGAAGCGCAAGAGCGTAAGCACCAGCGAAGGCGAATCCGATGAGGAGGAGGACGAAATGGAGGGATCAAAGGAGGTCGTTCTCAAACGTAAGTCGGTTGAGGTGCACAAGGCCGCGCCGGTGGTTGTCGAGGAGGAGGAGGAGGAGGAAGATGGCATCGGCTCTTTGGAAGAGCCAAGCGACTATCATGTGGATGACGAAGTGGCGGATGAGGTGGAGGAAGATGAGGCGGGCGAGGAAGATGAAGTCATGGAGGAGCAGGAGGAGTACCAGGTAGAAGAAGAGGCGGAGGGCGAGGAGGAAGACGACGACAGCGACTCGGATGGCGAAGAAGCGCAAGATCTGGCGTCGCTGGTGATCTCCAGGCTCGAGGCCCTCAACCTTCTTGACTCTCCCGAGCCTACCGACGCGTCCAAGGTCGCACCGCAGACCTCGTCGTCTTCGACCTCCTGCTGCCCTGCCGACGTCGACGTCCCTGCGCGAGCCGACGAAGCTGGCGAAGTCGAAGCTGACGAAGATGTTGGAGCCGACAGAGACGATGAAGTCGAAGTCAGCGTCGATGTTCCATCGGAGGAGGAGGACGCGGCCGAAGAGGAGGTGGAGGAGGACATCGGCTCGGAAACAGAGGACGAAGAGCTTCCGGCCGAGGAGGAGATATCGGACACTCAACTGGCGGAAATCGAGGAGGCAGCGAGCCTGAATGTAGATTCGTGCGTCGACGAGGAACAAGAGGTGGAGGCGGCGCAAGGTTACGAGGTGGTCGAAGAGGCCGTTGACGATGCCGCGCCCGAAGAAGACGTCGAAGGCGAGGTGCAAGTCCGCGGAAGCGATGGCGAGCATGAGCAAGCGAGCGAGGGCGACGATGACGACGATGACGACGATGACGAGCGCGACGAAGTTGTCGTCGGAGCGAAGGGCGGCAAGGTCAGCGGTGATGAGGAGGACGACGACGAAGAGGACAGCAAGCTGGTCGTCAGCAGCGCCGAAGACTTTCCCGAAAATGATGCCGGAGCGGAAGAGGAAGAGCTCGAAGAGGACGAGGAGGCAGCAGTGGAGGATGGCGTGACCGTTGCGGACTATTTCGATCAGGAGGCCGAAGAGGAGGTGGACCAAGAGAGCGAATACGACAAAGAAGAGAACGAAGACGAAGACGAGAGCCAGTCCGCCGACGAATGCTGCCGGGCCGAGTCCGACCAGGAGGAGAGCGAAGAGGAGGCGAAGAAGGCTGGTAAGAGCGTCAGGCCCGTCAGCCGCTGCAGGTCAGGATGCTCGCCTTCCGCGTCGAGCGCCAGCGAAGAAGAAGATGGTGGTGATGGTGAGGCGGAAGAGGAGGAAGAGGAAGAGATGACTTTGAGAAGGAGCATGCGATCCGAGGTGGAGGAGAGGAAGAAGCGACTCGAGAGGCTCCGGAAAAAGATTCTGGCTCGCAGGCAAGCGGGGCTGACGCCGATGAGGAAGACGAAGAAGAAGCAACAGGCGAAGTGCTGCGCTGGAGAAAGCGACAGCGACGAGGGCAGCGACGGCGTCGAGATCGGTGGCAAGAGGCTGCGAGCTCGCGCCGGCCGGGTGCGGAGGCTGAAGCGAGAAGGCGACCACTCGGCGCAGCGTGCGGGCCCGAGCACCGTATCGGGTCCCAGGCCCAAGAACGAAGACGAGCTCCTCAATTCGCTCTTTGGCGGCCTCACCCTGGGAAACGAAGGCAGCGACAGCAATAACGAAAGCGATCAGCAGAGCGAAGCGAGCGAGAGCGAGAGCGATGACACTGCGGCGCCCACCGTGACGAAGAAGCCGGAGACGAAGAACGAACAGGAGAAGAAGACGGTGTCGCCGCCGTGGTACGCCAAGCCGGGCGTGATGGCGTCGATCAAGTACACGCGGCCTGCCATGACTCGTGTCGACAACAACGCGAACCAAAGCCAGCCGGCCAAGGAGCCGCCGACGAGCCGAGCCGCTGAGGTGACACCAACCATTCGCGCTGCTACGACGACGAAGGCGGAGGTCGCGGTGACGATCGATCTGCTGTCGTCAGACGACGATGACGAATCTCTGGCGAAGCCGGCCAAGACAGCAACAAAGAACGAAGCGCGAAAGAAAGAAGAAAAGGAGGAAGAAGCGACGAGAACGAAGACGAGCGACGTGGACAAGAGGAGCCAAACGAATGCGAAGAGGGAGCTGAAACGAAAGATGGAAAAGCTGAAACGCGAGATGGAGGAGCTGAAGCGGAGGAAGGAAGCGCTCGAGAACGCCAGACAGAAGAAACGGCAGCAGCGTCCGAGCCAGGAGTCCAGCGACAGCGAGAGTGCGCCGACGGAGGGTGATGACCACAATGACAGCTCGGAGGACAGCGACGACCACGTCTCGACATCCGCTGTGCGCACGCCTCCCTCCGGTTCGAGCGCGTGCGCGGTGGTCACGCCCGCAACGCCCTTTGTCCGAACGACCAAGGGCGCCATGATCGCCACGCCTTCTCCCGCCACCCCGAGGCGGCCCGCAGCCAACAAGGAGAACGTCGCTCCCGGCGAGTCCGGTAAGTTGCCACCCGCCGGCCCTCGTAAGCCTGCGCAATCTGACGTGTGCGGTCGTGCGTGTGCGGTGGTAAACAGTCAACTTTCAGAAACAGAAGGAGGAGCTGACGGCGCGGCTGTTCAAGGAGTACAACAAGCGAATCTTTGGCGATCAGCTGCCCGCCGACATGTCGATCACGTGGGTCCCGCGGCTGACCAAGACTGCAGGACGGACCATCTGCAAGGTAAGTGCGTGTGCCATTGTGTACAATGGCTTTCTACGCGCTGACACGTTCTCTCAGCGCAAAGCGGGAGAGCAGAGCGCGGCGATCGAGCTTTCGGTGAAGGTGCTGACCGAGTACAAGCGACTGCGCAACACGCTGTGCCACGAACTCTGCCACGCCGCCGCCTGGCTGCTCGACAACACGGTCAATCCTCCGCATGGTCCTCTGTTCTTCAAGTGGTACCGCTGCGCTCCACGTCACTGCGTGTGGTCACTTCTCTCCCCCGCGCGTGCATGTACTCACAGCAATTTTTGTCTTGTAGGGCTCGAAAGGCCGAGAAGGTGTATCCTGACCTGGACATCAAGACGTGCCACAGCTACGACATCGAATGCAAATACCAGGTACGACCAACCGGCCTCGATCTTGTAACATTGTTGCTCACGCGACGCATATACGCGACACAGTACCAATGCACGAACGCGTCATGCGGGGCGATTGTAGGCCGACACTCAAAGTCGGTTGATCTCGAAACGAAGCGCTGCGGCAAGTACGGACTGATGACCTTAATTTTGAGTTAATGTGTGGGCACTCACTTGGACCTTCACCAGGTGTATGGGCAAACTGAGGCTCCTGCCCAAGCTGAAGAAGGACGGCACGCCGGCCAACAGCACCCCGAATGCTTACGCTCTCTTCATGAAGGTAAGCCGTGCAAAGAACTTGACGTGAGAGAAGACATAACATTACATTGACTCAGGGATGTGTTGCGCAGGAAAACTATGCGCGTATCAAGCAGGAGAACCCCAGCACACCAACAAAGGAGGTCATGAAGCTAGTTTCCCTCGCCTACCAACAGTGCAAGCAGCAGACCAAAACAAACACCAGCAGCCACAATTCAACATTGACAGAGCCCACCAACCCTGTTGTGTGTCCTTCTCCCTACATCCCTCCCCGGTCCCTGCGCCAATGTGACTGATGCATTAAACTTCTAATATCAAACTTAGTTGCACATTTTGATCACTATTGTTTTGGTTGTAGAAGGTCTATCCACTTTATTGGGCTTACTTAACTCTGTGCCAGAGGTGGAGTTGCCCTTCAGTTGTAGCAGCAAGCAAGCTCCTGCCATCAGGACTGAAGGCTACAGCAGTGATGGCAGGGGCACTCTGTTGTCTGCCTGATTCAGGCTTGAGCTCAGCAGTGGGCTTGCTAGGGTGGTCAGCCAGCCACAGATAGACCACACCATTTGGGGAGCCTGTAGGATATGGAGGATAAATGTAAGGTTGGGGCATGATAGAAAAAGAAGGGGCACCAACCAACAGCAAGGTAGTGCTTGTCCTGGTCCATGGTCATTGTGGAGAAGGTTTGGCACAATGGCATTCCACTGTAGGTATGCACAAAGGAGGGCCTTGAAGGCACAAGGTTGGTTGGCTCATGTGATTCCAAGAGCAGGTTATCTTCACCCCCAGCCAGCTGAGAATTAGGTGGTCAGTGAAAAACCTACAGTCTTCTACCACAATAAAGATGGTATATACATACTGGGATAAGAAACCACAATTTAGGTGGCTCACCAACTGCTTTGGACAAGATTGAGTTTCCTTCATGTTTATCACAAAGAGCAGATCAGTAATCCTTGTGTATAACATCATCTGAAGATAACAACATACCATACCACATGATGCCTTCAATCATGTGTGCATGTGCCTTCTTGGTGCTCCAATCAGGTCTGTGTGTTGGAGTGTAAGCTGTGAAAAATAGAGAGAAGAAGGTGGTGATGTACACTCTGAAGATGTTACTGGCAAGGTCAGAGCCCTTGCTGTTGAGGTGGGAAAGGTTCCATATAAGTGGCATTGCTTCACCACCACCACTGGCAAACACATGGCCACTGATATGAAAGGACTTGGTACTGCTTATTAGTAAATTCTTCCAACAGCAAGATGGAAATGAGTACACATGCTGTGGCTGGCTCATGGTGGCCTTGGAGTGCACCACCATAGATGGCAAGGCAGTTCCCTGTCCTGTGCAAGGGTGTTTAGCAAGATTAGAAGTTTTAATCCCTTTGCAAGTGACATACCTCACATTCCACATTCTTACAGTACTGTCTGTGGAGGCTGACAAGATGATGTCCTGGTCATCAGGCTTGGTGCAGAGCTTGTTCACAGAGCCTGTGTGACCTGGTACATTGATTTAGAAGGTAGAAGGTGTTAGGTACAAAGAGTTTCTGTTAATGTACCAACAAGGTTCTTGTGGGTGCAAAGGCCCTTGTAGACTGCAAAGACTCTTATGACACCCAGGTGGCCAGCCACAGCAAGCAGGAGCTTAGCACCAGCAGCCCAGATGCATGTCTTCAGTAGTTCCTCTTTCTAATAAAGCTAGGGTTGAGACATGTTATGTCATGTAGCAACACAGGTAAGCTTGTACCTCAGGGCATGTTGTCTGCAACAGGACAGTTGGCTCCACTGTGCCAGCATTTAGTGTGAATACACACACCTACACACCAAACATAGGAATGGTTATAAGCAGAGTGTGGTCAAGATAACATGAGATGAGCCTACCTCTTGCCCAATTACCCATGCCACAAGGTAGCTCAGTTGCTCTTGCTCCTCTTGAGCTTGGAAGGAGTAGGTGGAAAAGGCAAGGCTGCTCTGCTGTGTACTTCCTATCCTATATGGCTGACACACTTGCCCCTCATACTTCCAAAGGCCAGGGTCATGTTCCTGTTCCATCTGGGCAAAACAAACTGACCTTCTTTCCCTTTGGATGCCACCTGAAGAACCCCCCCCCACACTTGGTGAGTGGAAGTGATTTTTCCTGCATTGTCTCTTCTACAACTACACTTTATTGTTGAGTGGCACTATTCCAGCCAAAAGCTCATGGTGGTTTTCTGCCACTTGCACAGCCAGCAGAGCAGGGCAGATAACTTGCCCCCTGAAACAAGAGGGACTGCAGTAATACCAAATCCGCTGTGGTGTAGTCGGTAACATTTATGGTTCTCACCCATGCGCCCCGGGTTCGATTCCCGGCAGCGGAACATCTTTTATCTTCTGACTTGTTGATTGGAATGCAAGGAATTGACCAGAACTTGGTATCAGTTAATATCCGTTGGGACATAAGCAAGGCCTGTGGCCCAATGGAAAGGCGTCTGACTACGAATCAGGAGATTCTGGGTTCGACCCCCAGCAGGCCTGTAGCTTCTTCCTTTTTTTCCTGCCCTTCCCTCATCATCATGCTGACGTCATCTCGATCTCCAGTAGAGGGAAAAGAGAGAAAATAAAATCAAAAGAAAGACACGCTTGCTCGAAAATCAACACGCCATGGAGAGCAGCGGTGGAGGTACGACAACGGCATCGTCCCCCTTCCCTGCGTCCATGACAGCCTCTATGCGAGGCTCTTCGGGTTCATCGCGCCCACCTGTGGCCGATTCTCCCTCAGTACGCGATGGCATTCTGCCCCAGCTCGAAATTCGTCACAGACGAGAGACCTGTGACTTCCTGCAGCAGGCTGGCATCAAGCTCAAGCTGTACATTCTTACCATCATCATGAGTTTACTTAATTTTGTCTTGCATTTCACTCATCTCCCGAATTATTTCCCATCTCTCCAGACCTCAGTTGTCGATTGCGACAGCCATCTTCTTCTTCCATAAATTCTATTCGCGACGATCGATGAAGGAATATGAGCGCCACGTAAGCCTGCCTTCTCCCCGCCTCACCCGTGCTCGGATCTAATCCACCATGCGGCCTGCGTGTACGACTAATCTTTTCCTGTGGCCGCGCTAGCTCATCGCCACAACGTGTCTGTTCCTGGCGGGCAAAGTGGAGGAGACGCCCAAGAAGCTGCGCGACGTCATCGCCGTCACCTACGAGATCCAACACAAGGAACCCCTCAAGCCGCAGAGCCCCGTACGCACCTACCCTGTGCTTTGCCCGCTCTTAGATGGAGTGGCCCTCTGACGATCGTCGATGAATGGTTGTGGTGCCCCGCACATGCGTGTTGTTCGTCCAGGAGTCGCTGGAGCTCAAGGAGAAAGTGCTTCAGCTGGAGCGGGTTCTGTTGCAGACCATTGCCTTCGATCTTACCGTCGAGCATCCCTATAAATACATCCTCAACTTTGTAAAGAAGATCAACGGTACCACCCAACCCCGCCCCACACCCGAGCAACTTCCGCTCTATCGTCAACAACCCACATACTCGCMTGCTCACTCGCCTTTCTCCCGCTCGGCTCTGCAGGCAACCGAAACTTGGCCCAGACCGCATGGAATTTTGTCAATGACAGGTGCGCACTCCCTCCGTTGGCCCCAATGCGACCCTCTCCCTGACCTCTCYCCACTCTCCTCTTTGGCTCAGTTTGCGAACGACCCTGTGCTTGCACTACAAGCCGCAGTTGATAGCGACGGCAGCGATCTATTTGGCTTCCAAGATGCTGGCCTACGAGCTGCCC
>CACVKS010000900.1:0-13131 GCA_902749335.1 Acanthamoeba triangularis
GCCCACGCCCGCGCCCGCGCCCGCGCCCGCGCCCACGCCCACGCGCCCACGCGCCCACGCCGCTGACCTGGGGCAACGGCCAGGAGAGAGCGTGGCCGAGGCGGCGCAAGCGATCCGGCGGGCCGTGCAGGCGGCCGACCCGCAGCTCTGGGACCGACGCCTACTGCTCCGACTGTATCGCCGCATGTGCTGTTCCTTGTCCGATTATCTCTCACGTACGCCCCAGCCTTTTTCCGTTAGCTTTCGTTCTTGCTCTTCGTCGCGGTTCGCTCTGTCCTTTTTTGGCTGGTACTAAAGGTGGGTATCTATGTTCGTTGACGAATCAGAGCTGGGTCGGGGCATAGAGGTGTCCACCATTCCCGTAGCAGGGCTGGAGAGTGAGGGGCAGGCAGCGCTGTTCGAGTGTGTCGTTCTGCCGCCGCCTGTAGACGGCGGGAACAAAGATAGGAACGACTGAGGACGCGCGGTGACAGACTCTACTACGATGGCAGCGGCGGACCAAGCACTAGACCACTTCCACCATGATGTGCAAATATAGAGTTGCATCAGGGACATGGAGGCTACGGCAATATTCCTTTTATGATCAAGGACAGCTGGCTTGTTTGCCCGGTTACCAGAAATGCGGAACGGAAGAATTCTCAAAACAGGGTATCCTGTTTTACCGCAGGCCACTCTAACATGTGTGGGATCATCTTCACCTGACACCGGCCATCTACTTTGTTCCCACTTTCTTTGTTGTGCTTTCGCAGGCTCATTACAAGTGCACCACCTCACACCCAATGAACGCACCTGCCCACACCCAGCCTCACCTCCAAGCAGCCATGCCTGCTGCCCCGTCGCACCTGTTCTTCCCCAACGTCGCACAGCGCGAACTCGTCGCCGAGGTTCCCACCAAGCTGCTTTGCTTACTTGAGTGGCTCTGATCGTCGGGCTGGTATTGATGTCGTGATTTCACAGCTGAACCGCTGCGCTAGGGAGCTTCAGATGGAGATACAGGCCTACAGGGTCCTCATCAGCCCCGCCCTTCAGCCTGGCGGCAGGGCGCAAGAAGCCCAGGCGAAGTACCTGCACATGCTCGGACTGGGAGATCGCTTGCTGCAGGTGGCGCACGACCTTCGCCGCCAGCATGTTCTACGAGGAGCTTTGTCTACCCCTCGGCGTCCCCGCGCACGATCTGCGGTACAACGACTTTCATTCCATTTCTAGTGTGAACGATCTTTATCTTGCCTCACACCCTTCAGCTGAAGAAGCTGTGCACCCAATGTGGTGCGACTGAATCGCCTACGTGGCGCAGAGGTCCGACCGGTGTCCGGTACGGCCGCCTCAACCCAGCCTGGGTCTCTGCGCCTTTACACTTTACACCGCACACTACCATCAGGCTCTGCAACGGCTGTGGGTTGCGGTACTCCCATGCCAAGAAGGCGCCGCGCACCATGACCATCAAGTCGGTCCTGAACTGACTTCTCGGCAGCAGCTGTTGCTGGTCCCTACTCCACTTCTCCTATGTCAGGCAGGCCCAACTGACCACATGAGAAAATCCTTGTAAAAAAAATAAATAGTGTCCTGTACCCAACACCAAAGATGGAGATTTAACTTAAGGTCGCAGCAAATGCTGGCCACTCAAAAAAAAAACCCCCCTAGGCGACCGTTCGACTGTTTACTCGATTGGTTCACCAGAACTCTGGGTGACCTCCTCTTCCCGTGCAACGCGGAAAACTTGGCCAATCCTGTGCCAATAGAAATTCCATGTCTGGTCCAGCTGTGACACGCCAACGAAAATGTTCCTCCACACATTTCCGGCGCAGCATCTCTAAAACTCTTTCGCCTGTGCCACCCATTGTGCCCCTGAAGGTTTCAGGGGCTCAGCCATTGGTGGGAGGAAAAACGGAATGACGCCACAAAGACGTCCCCCCCCGGGCTCTCTTCTTCTACTTGGCTCCACCCGCACACACTTCTACTTCACACCAGCAACCACAGCGAAGCTGACCACATCTGCACCGCCTCAAACCCTTGCCCACGTCCACATCATCTACGCCATGGCCACGCCAACCTACCCGCTTCAGGCCCAACAGCACACGCAGTTGCCGATACGACCAGAGCCGTTCTTCCCTCGGGCTAGCCAGCTGGAGCTCTACACGGAGGTACGAAGCAAATCGTGCATCTTCCATCCCGCGCTACGCTCAAGAGATGAAAGAGTAGAGGAAGCTGATCGTGTTTGCTTTACAACAGATGGACAGATGTGCAGCGCTGCTGATGATCGAGACCCAGGAGTACCAGCGAATCCAGGCAAGCCCCAGCGCTACACCGAACTCCTCCTCCCCGACCCAACGCCCCACGGACAATGCGGAGGAGCTCTACGGCGCGATGGTGCAACTTGCCGACCGCCTGCATCAGGTCACCCATGACCTCCACTACCATCACCAGCGCCGCCGTCTCGGCCAGGCCACCCGCACAGCGTTGGCCCCGACCAAGAAGATCGAGAAGAAGCACCCCCAACATAGAGAGCCAAGCCAGCTAATCAATGCTAGGAGCTGTGCCCAGTGCGGCCGTACCTCGTCGTCTGCCTGGCGCAGAGGCCCCGCCTCCTTGCTGTACGTTTCTTCTTTTGTCTTTACCCTGCCAACATCCGTTCTTACCCTCCACCCCGACAACGTTCCAGGCTGTGCAATCCCTGTGGGCTGCAGTACAACAAGGCCAAGAACATCACCCGTTCCATGAGCGTGCTGGCCGTGCTCAACCGACTTCCGGGCGCCTGATGGCTCCAAACACTTTCCTTTTGTAAAAGAGGGCACATAGATTAAAATTAAAAAAATAAGGGTTTATTTTACATTTCAATTTAATTAGAAAAAAAAAAACAAAACAAAAAAACCCCTCGCTACTCGCCGTAGCCAGGCTTTGCTGGCTTGCGCACGGGCGACTCGATGGCCTGTGTTGCGTGTGCGAAAGGAAAAGAACGGGTGAGCACGCGGACTACAACGTACCGCTGCCACACACGAAAAGGAAGCGCGCGTTCGCAAGGAGCAAGTGTGAATCACGTACGTTGAAGGTGTTCCAGCTGACGGGCTGTGGCTGGATCTTCTGAGAGAGCACTCGCTCGTCGCGCCAGGATGGTCGCGGCAGGCCCGTCTCAGCATCATCGTTTCCGTTGTCGTGGCCCGTGCCCGCGCCGCCTGCGAACGTGCGCCTCGCTACACCACACACAATCAGCACGCGCGCAGATGACACACAACACACGCCACGAGGTGGTCAGTACGTGGTTGTTGGGCGCGTCGGCTCTGAGAATATTGAGAGAGCAGGCTGGGATCGGTGTCGCCGTCATCCTCCTCCTCATCGTCGTCGGCTTCATCGTTCCCGTAGGTGGCGGTGCTGCGGCCGTAGTGATTCCCGTCCGCGTCGTTGCCGTCCTCGTCATCGTCGTCGATGGGCATCTCGTCGATAAGCTCAGTCAGGCGCAACGCCCGCAGGATCTTCGCCTTCATGCTTTGAACTGTGTGTCGTGTGTGGTGTTTGTGTGTGTCGTGTGCGTGTGCGTGTGCGTGTGTGTGTGTCGTGCGGTCAGGTCGGAATGTCTCGGGGAGGAGAGGGAATAGGCGCGTACAGTCGTCTTCGGGCTGCTCCGATGGCTGTGAGTGGAGTGCGCTGTTCAGCCCGCCGAGCATGGCCGCGTTCTGCATGGACATCTCCACGAGCTGCACTGCCACCACCGCGTCGTCCACCCCAACCTTGCGCCACGCACGCCCCCGGGGAGTCAGCCAAGGGCCTATGCTGTGCGGCGTGTGTGTTGCGTGTGTGTCGTCGTGTCGTGTCGTGTCATACGTGTGAAACACACCTCGTGGCGGCACATGAGGCGGGCGTGTGCCTGAGCCAGGCGAACCAAGCTCTCGAGCAATCGCACGGTGGTCCGGGCTTGGTTGCGTTGATCTGCCGATCGCTGCAGTCGGTAATAGTTGCCCAACACCTGTAGGTAAAATCATAACAATAAAATAATTTAAAATAATTAATTATTGTTGAAAATTTTAAAAAAAATGTCGTGTGTAGTGTGGCGTGGGCAGTACCCGCTCGGCGCTGGCCGAGAGTCTGGGCTGGTAGGTGGAGGCCACATAGGAGATGTAGGCCTGAAGCTTGCGCAGCGGCCACGGCCCCATCTCCAAGCCGGAGCTAGTGTGCCGCTGGCGCACCCCGTCCAGAATGAAGGTGGCCACCGTCTTGTCCCACTCGTCCTCCTGTTCGTCCAGGAGCACCAGGATGAGATCGAATCGACTGAGCAGCGGACTTCCGATGGCCGTGTTGACCGTAAGACCTGTACGACCACCAATCAAAGAGCGAAGAAGAGCGAAGAAGGGGTGATGGTCAGTGAAGGAGAGCGGGAAAGAGAGAAGGGGGAAGAGGAGGGTGTGTGTACTCTGGTCTTTGTCGAATTTGATTTTGGGATTGGTGGCGGCCACGACGGTACACTTGGTGCTGAGCTTGCACACGAGACCGGCCTTGGCGACGGACAGCGTCTGCTGCTCCATCGCCTCGTGAATGGTCGCCTGCACAACGCACAGCTGTCAGCACAACACGCGCCCGGCACACACAGCACACGCGGCACACACACACACACAGGGAGGCAAGGCGGGAACCTGGTCGTGCTTGCGGATGGAGCTGAATTCGTCGATACAGCACACGCCGCCATCGGCCAGCACGAGGGCACCAGCCTCGAGCATCCACTCGCCACCGGCGTCCTTCACGGCCGTCACCGTCAGACCGGCCGACGTGGTGCCTGGGACACACACACACAGTGTCAGGGAAACGGCGCAGGTCGCACTGCAAAGAAGAAGGCGAGCGGATACCGATGCCGGCGGTGAGGACCGAGCGTGGGCTGAGCTTGGCGGCGTATTTGAGGAACTGGGACTTGCCGGTGCCCGGGTCGCCGATCAGCAGGAGGTGCGACTCACCGCGCACCTTGAGGCCGTTGGGGTCCGTGTACTGGACGCCCCCGATGAGCACCAGCAGCAGCGCCAGCTTGACTGTATGCAGACCGTACACCTATTTGTATGCATTAAAAAATAAAATAAAATTAGAATAAATAGAAATAAAAAAGTGTGAGGGTAAAGAAACCTGAGGGCAGATGCTCTTGATGATGACGTCACGTCCGGTCATCGGCGTGTGCGCGTTGTCCTGCCAGAAGGTGGCGAACTCGTGCTTCATCTCGTCGGTGATGACGATGCCCATGCGCTGCTCGTTATTTACACGCAGCTGGTTGGCCTGCATGAACATCTCCAGGTCACACCTGTCCATATATAAAGATAGAAACATATATATGTATATATGCGTGAGTACTGACATGGTGTGGTTCGATGAGGGGAATTCGAGCCTCTCTCGACGAACCGCTTTTCTTCGTCGACCGTGCGCCAGCGCCGCATGACGATGCCGTTGACTGTCACGTCGTCCCCCGCCTTGCACGTGTCGACCAGGTCGTCCTCCAATATCACGACCATCGACCGCGGGATGGAGCCCATCTAGAAGCACCAGACGCAGCACCAGTCGACGTCATCAATTTAAATTCATAAAAGAGTGTTAAAGACGACATCTATGAGGTGGCCACGTGTGAACGAACCGTCAGTTGTTGGATTTGTTCTTGAATCTTGATCTCCTGGTAGTCCCTGCAGAGTTTCGAATCGCCCTCGATCAAGCGGAACGTTTTGCCCTGGCACGGTGGCTCTGTGGGCGCAGGCTTCGTGTTAGTCGGTCAAGAAGGAGAAGGCAGGCATCGCGACTGAGGCGCACCCTTGTCGGACGGGCAGCGGGTGATGCGAGGAAAGTTGTTGTACTGTTCAGGATCGGCGTGCACGACGAACTGGTGCTTGCACTTGGCGCACTCCATGAGCCGCTCCCACTCGAGCATCTTGATCATACCCGTGCGAATAACGGTTCCTGAATCGATTGCCATGCGTGCCTGGCGTGTGAGCAAGTGCATCCGCTTTCTAGCACGACACGCGACACGCGATTGCGCGTACCTCGCACTTCGATGAAGTTGCCCACGTCACACGAGCGCGGCAGCTTGGTCTTCCACAGCTCGGGCACGTTGGCGGGGAGGTGGGTGATGCGCGCGTGGCAGTGGGACTTGGCGCGCCACCGCTTGCGCTTGGGATCGGTCAGCGGCAGGTCCTCGATCCACTTGAGCTGCAGCTCCCAGATGGCCTTGTCGAAGAGCGGCAGCAGCCGTGCCGGGTACTTGATGAGCATGTGCGCTGCCACCATGTTCATCTCCATGAAGTCCACAAAACTGTGTAGTGCAGCATAGATGAATAAGAAATGGAATAAAATGAATGGAAAATAATGAAGGGCAGAGGCGGACCTGATGGTGACGCCATAGTGGATGGTGTCGTCTGCTTTCTCGATGATGCCCTCGATTTGGGCCAGGCAGTAGCGCTCGAGGAAAACGCCGAACAAAATCTTCCACTCATCTTCATCACAGTCCTCCAGCGTGTCCGGCAGGCACCCGAAGTCCAGCGTTTTCGGCAATCCGCCTCGTCTTCCCGCCACAAACGGTCTCCCTTCCATTTCATCCAGAAGGCGTAAAAAATGCAAATTTACGTCTTTCAAAGATTTATTTTTCTGTTTTCGAGGAAATTAAAATTTTCAAAGTTTCCAGTTTGTTTCGAAAAGCAGGAAGGAATCTCGAACGGCCGTGATCGTCAGGGTCGACAAGAAAAGCCAAACGGCACGGCCACCAACAACGGCCAAGAGGAACAGCGAGAACACGAGAGACAAACAAGGGGCGGGCAAGCGCTGTACAGCAGGAGGCGAAGAAAGAAATGGGATCGCACTCGAATGGACTCGAACCAGAAATTAGGGAGGTGTGGGCCGAAAACCTGGAAGAGGAGATGGCCCACATTCGTGACATCGTTGAAGACTATCCCTACATTGCAATGGTGCGCCCCCTTGCATTGACACAATTATTTTGTTTTTGACCTTTTAAAAAGTCTCCTGCGCACTCCCTCGCACAATGCAAGCAGTTGGTTTCAAAATCTATAGATCTATCTATAATTATTTAGAAAGGAGTGATTGATCGTCACTGCGATCTCACGCTCAATTCCTGCAGGACACTGAATTCCCAGGAATCGTAGCGCGACCTATTGGCAATTTCAAGAGTCCCTCCGAGTACCACTACCAGACGCTGCGCTGCAATGTGGACCTCCTCAAGATCATTCAGCTAGGGCTCACATTTACGGATGGAGAAGGCCGCCTCCCACCAGGGGTAGCCACGTGGCAGTTCAATTTTAAATTCAGCCTCACGTACGCCACCTTTTCAAATTTGATTTCGCATCTTATGGGGCTACGCGTCATCCTCTGCGCATCTCTCAGATCTTTTGCTCTTTTCTTACGGTTGTCAAGTCGCCTCCGTCACTCGCTTCTCCTGCACTCTTTGCTGACGCCTCGTATCGCCACCGCACACACCGCACCGCATACTACTTGCTCTCGCATGCACCTTGCGCACGGCACACCACAGTGAGGACATGTACGCGCAGGACTCGATAGATCTGCTGACGAGGTCGGGGATCAACTTCAAGCGACACGAGGAGCACGGCGTCGACGTCTCTCACTTTGGCGAGCTGTTGACGAGCTCCGGCATCGTCCTCGACGATCGGATCAAGTGGATATCCTTCCACAGCGGCTACGATTTTGGCTATCTGCTCAAAATCCTCACCTGCAAACCGCTGCCAGCACAGGAGGAGGAGTTCTTTGAGCTCCTCCTCGCCTACTTCCCCTGTATATACGACATCAAATATTTAATGAAGAGCTGCAAGAGCCTCAAGGGCGGTCTCAACGAGCTCGCCAACGATCTCGAGGTACCTCCTCCTCCCTCTGCTTCTTCTCCTCCTCCTCCATTCTTGAAGCTTGCTTTCTGCTTCTGCTCGCTTGATGATCACGGCGCTCACTACTTTCATCTTTCTCGTCGTGCGCTCTACTTGGCGTAGGTGGAACGGATCGGACCGCAGCACCAGGCGGGTAGCGACAGCTTGCTCACGAGCGCGACCTTCTTCAAGATGAAGCGGATGTTCTTCGAGAACAATCTCGACGACTCCAAGTTCCTGGGTGTGCTCTACGGTCTCGGACACCCCTACAAGGCCGGCGGCTACGAGCAGCAGGTCTAAAGACTAGTCTACGTCGATGAGCTCCTTCGCATCGACCAGCCAGGCAGCGAGCGATGAAGCAAAGAAGAGTAAGAGCGCGCGCTGCTGTTGATAATGTGATACTATTTATTGCAACATCAAAACACCAAAAAGCAACAAAAAATCGAATAACAATAAAAGTTGTAAGTATTTCAAAAAAAAAAAATAGGTTTTAAAAATAGGCTGATTGTTTTTTTAATATTTCCCACAACAGAACGGAAAGGAGGGCACACGGGAACAGTTCCCTTTGTTCCCTCTGTTCGGCGTTGACTGCCAACCAAGCACGAGACGAAGAGCTGTCGCTCTTGGCACCTGCGATCTTACCCGTTCAGCCGCGGTAGGCCGGGCCACTGGCAATGCTCGCACCTGGCAGCACATGTTTGCGGCAATCGTCGCGGCGACCCTTACCTCACTGGTGTGTGTAGTTGAGTAACATGACCATAACAAGGCCACTTGTCCGCTCCCCGGAAGCGCTTGGGCTCCACGTAGAGGATTTCAAGGGTGCTGTGCAATCGCGTGACCGGCAGCGATCTGGGGAGCCCCCTTTCGCAACTTTCCCTTCTGGGAGGGAAAGGAACGACAAGGGGGGTACAGGTTCCTTGCTGGCGGCCGAGGTTGAGAACAACGGATCGGTCCGGTCTGGTTCCAGGGCCAGCCACGGCCATATAAAACGACACACTGTCGAGGTCGATTCAAACATTCAAAACTAGCAGACGCAACCAACCAACACTACCCTCGCTCTCCCTCATTTGTCACCGACACTCCAAGACCACACAGCTCTCGGGCCACGGCTCTTAACCACTACAAAGTATCACTACAAGCCGCGCTCGCTACCTTTGGGCAATCTCTACACGACGGCCACCGCTACACGACCCACGAGAGCCATGGCGACGTCCAACAACGTGCTGTCGATCGAAGCCCTGCAAGCGCTCTCCGTCCGCTGCAACGTGCCTCTGCCTCAAGTAGCGCCTCATTCATCGTCGTCGTCGTCTTCTTCTACATCGACCTCTTCAAGCTGCTCGCTCGGTTCGATGCTACTCGCCGGCTCGAGCGAGAGCCAGGGCGTCGTGCTCGACCTGCTGGCCGACATCGCCGCCCGCTCAGAGACCAAGACGCGAAGCTCGAAGAGAAGACGCCACCACAAGAAGAGGTCGCACAAGAAGAGCTCCAAGAAGACCGAAGAAGCCAAGGACAAGGACGAGAGCAAGGACGCGAGCGAGCGAAAGCGCAAGCGAGGAAGTAGCACCAAGAACGTCACACCGAAGAAGCAGAAGAAGACGAGCAAAGTGCGCACCACCAAGCGACGGCGCGACGTGAAGGGCGAGAGCGCCACCGCACCCGAGGAGATCGTCGTAGAGCTCGTCACCTCCACCCTCAACAACGACGACAACGACCGCGTCGGCCAGGAGCTGCCCGAGCAGGTCGAAGCCGAGCAAGTAGTCGAGCAGGTGGTAATCGAGCAGCTTGAGCTGGACCGAGTCGAGTCAGAGGAGATGCTCAACATGCTACGCGAGTTCGAGCGGCTGGTCGAGGAGGGCGTGGTGCCGCCGCCCATCGGCCAGCAGGTCGTCGACGAAGAGCTCGAGGAGCTCAGGCTGCAGCAGTTCGCCACGTCCTACGTTCATCAAGCCGAAGACGATTTCCTGAGCGATCTCCTCTCGGACAGCCCTCTATCGAGCCCCACCATCTCTCGACGAGCCCGCGAACCCCGGGTGCTGCCCTCGTTCAGATCGTTCCTGAAGGGCTGCAAGCATCAGAACCACACGCCGAGCATCGCTGCATCGATGTCGCTCGAGGAAGACAAGGCCGCCTACTACGACGAGGAAGTGCTCCTCACCTCTTTCGATCTGCTGCCGGTTGGCGATGATTCTGAGTAGAGACGAGATGCCTCAATTGTAAATAGCCATTTCTAAAGTATCGCTTTCAATCTGCTCCTCTTCGCTTTTTTCCTTTTGGTTTCTTTTTGGTTTTTTAATTGGACAAGAAGCGAAGATGAAGGCCCAGCCGGCGGCCCGCCCGACGCCAGCAGCGGCACAACCACAGGGTATGGGTCCTTCCCAACTTTGTCTGGGAGTGAAGAGCTTCTACGCGCTCCCCAAGAGAATCGCGGCACCGGATGCGACGAATCGGGAGAAAGAGGAACTCGATCGCTCGCCCCCTCCCGCCACCACCATCGTCAATCGCCTCCAGGCCCTCAAATCGACCGTCGTCTCGCCTCAACTCTGCCGCTACATCGACGTCGTCAAAACAAAGCATGGTGCGCCCATCTCTATTAATATTAATTATTTAAATAATAAATCACTAAATACAGAAAATAATTTGGTACTACTCGCCACCGGGTACAGATCGACTGTTGTTCGTGTCGGAGCACTACAGCGGGTCGCTGCGCAAGGAGCTCTTCATCAAGCATCACCACACCAAGCGGTACGCAGTGCCTCTCTTCTTCTATTTAACTGCCGCCTCACGCCCTGCTACGCTTGTTGGGACCGGTCTCTACTCAGCGGATTCGAGGAGGAGCTCCTGGGCTCCTACGCCTTCGACATCCTGCGCGCGTTGGCCCATCTGCACGACGCGGGCGTCACCCATCGCAACATCTCGTCGGCCAACGTCCTACTTGACCCGCAGGTGCCTCTCTCTCTCTCATCGATGCACGCCCGTCACCCACGCTTTTCCTAATCGCAGTGCTACCTGCACTCAACCCTCCGTGTGTGGTGTGTGTCGTGTAGGGCGGCATACGGCTGGCCGACTACGGGCTCCATTTCTGCACGAGGCCCAGCAAGAAGTTCGGACCCAACGTTTCCTTCCCGATTGGGTACCGTTCCCCTTCTCAGTCGAGCTGCCCTGTGTGATGTAGTGTGCGTGTGTGCCGTGTGCCGTGTGCGGTTTATCGCTGATAGGGGAGCGTGACACGTCGTGCGCGCGCGCATAGAACGCCCAATTATTTTGCGCCGGAGCTCATCGCCGCGGGCTTCACCACGCGCACCTCGCACACCTTCTACGACCACCCATCGAGCGACATTTGGGCCTTCGGTATTCTCCTCATCGAGCTCACACAAGGCCAGCTGCCCTGGGTACCGTGTGTGTGTGTGTGTGTGTGTGTGTGTGTGTGTCGACACGGAGCTCACCAGGGCCTTTGCTTGCTCTTTGCAACGCGTTTTCTTCTTCTTCTTCTTCCCTCCGAACCTGAGCAGCACGAGCTGGGCAAGGACGTGCAAGCGATCACGCGTGCGATTTTGGATCTCTGTGGTCACGAGGACTCGGAACTCGAGGACGAGGAGGCGCGAGCGGCCCTGGCCGCTGCGTCCACAACACCGCTCCTCTCCTTTGGTAGCAGCGGATCTCCTGTACGCCACCCGTGTCCTGTGTCGTGTCGTGGGTCGTGTCGTGGGTCGTGTCGTGGGTCGTGTCGTGGGTCGTGTCCTGTGTTGTGTTGCGTGTCGTGTCGTGTACAAACGTTTGTAAGCTCACCCCGCGTGTTGTGCAGGACTTGTATGCGGCGTCGTATGATCCTTTCAAGCGGCAGAACAAGGCGCTCATACAGAAACGACACAAACTCAAGCTGGAGGACTGGCTCAAGGAGCGCCAGGGGTTCACTGAGCTCAGGTTCGTCGCACAAAGCGACCAAACATCAGGCCTGTGCAACATCACGCCTCTCCTGATCTCCGTGTGTGCCGTGTGCCACCAGTGACGGGCTGAAGGAGATCATACGTGCGTGTCTGGTGCCGGACCCCTCCAAGCGATTGGACGCTCACACGCTGCTCGCGCATCCCTATTTTGACTCGCGCCACGAAAGGTCTTCCCTCCTCTCCTCTCTTCTCTTCTCTTCTCTTCTCTTGCACTGTTATCTGCTGGTGTAGACCGGCTCGACTGACGACACCCCGACCCCGACCCCAACTCCACTTCTCTACTACAGGGAGCGGCAGCGGAAGCGATGGCTCAAAAAGCCCTTCCTCAAGTGCAGCCTGCTCAAGATGGTCGACATCGACGCCCTTCTCGCCGGCGGCCAAGGCCCAGCCGATGACTCCGAAACGTACGTTCCTTTTCTCTTTCTTTTCTCTTCTTTTTCTTTCTTCAAATTTCGGAGTTTGTTTACGGAGCCGTGTGTTGGCTCCGGAGACCCATAAGTGCTGGGGGAGGCCGGGAAGTAGAAGAGGCGGGGGCGCCCGCAGGGGAAATCATTGCACAGAGCCAGCAGCATAACGTATTGGTTTTTCGCCTTTTACTAAAGACCACCGTGTTGCTGGCTCACTCAATGTGCCTTCAGTAATTTTTACCTCGGCCCCTTCGGGGTGCCACCCCCCTATCCCAACCCAATAACAAAACTTAACAAGAGTAAGATGACTCTACCAAAATGAGGCCAGAGTTGTTGATTGGTCAGTCAACTTCATCTTTCTTCCATTTCGGTTCGCAGAGATGAGGACGAGGTGGTGTCTCACTCGGCCAAGAAGAAGACGAAGCCGCAGCAGCAGGACAGYAGTGKGACGGCGACRGCGACGGCGGTGGATCCGTTGGGCAAGGAGCCGGTGGAGGAGATCTACCACTTCTGGAAGCTGGCGGGCGGGGACATCGAGACGGAGCTGGCCTCCGAGCTCAAGACGCGGCCGCCCATCCTCCGGATCCCTCGCGTCGTGCCCGTCGCCGTGCGCGCGGCCGGCAAGGCCGACGGCGCCGCCGCGACCGACAACGCAGCGACGCCGCCTACTACTGTGGCGGCGGCGGCCGAGGTCGGCAGGCCCAAGTCCAAGCCCAAGCAGAGAGGAGCGCTCGAGCTGCTCTACAAGGACGACATCATGCCCATCTTCTTGCACTCCCTCCGAGCGCGGCTGCAACAGAAGAGCCCACTCGCCGACGGTACACGTGACCGCACACAACACGCGCGTCACCGCACACGCACGCACGCGCACGAACGACCGCACACATACGCGCGCGCGCGACGAGAACTGATAGAGGGAAGCGGGGTAAGGGCAAGTAC
>CACVKS010000901.1:0-13117 GCA_902749335.1 Acanthamoeba triangularis
CTATCGGACACCCGTGCATCGGGCTGCTGGTGAAATCCAGACGCTCTTACCCTTTCATACTTGGTGCATGCAGATCGGTAGCGCTACAAGAGCAGGTGGTGTACTGGGGTCAATCCAAGAACAAATGCGACGTCGCAGCGCGAGTCATTGTTCCGTTCAAGTACGTGGGCATGCCTGTGTCGTTCATACAACCTCTCTCTCTCTCTCTCTCTCTCTCTCTCTCATGTGTTATTCATGGCTGCCTCACTCACAGTGTATCGACCATTCTCCTCATAGACTGCAAGCACTGCTCAACAAGCGAGCCTTCTGCCACTTAAAGCCTTCCACCATCTACGGGGAGCCGGAGCAGGAGAAGCCTTTCGTCAAGCTGAACATTGGCGCAGCCGGAGACAACGATGTTGACGAGAAGAGAAACTCAGCGCTCCTGGTGCTCAAGCACCAAACTGAGTCTAGAGGCGAGTACGAGGTGCACTTCAAGCAATGCATCAACGACAAGTGCGTGCTCCAACCTCGCTTTTTCCCAAGACCTTTGAGACTACAATGAGCTATGCACCGCACTCACGCATCTCGTGTTGTGTGGCAACTAGGCGTTTGTCGAACCTTACGCTGTTAGAAATTGTCATCACTCTGCTTGTGGGTGGTCATGCAGTAACACGGGTGCGTACATCACGGCTCTCATATGACCCTCGCTTGGCGTGGCTACCACAACAACCGTATTCTTCTGCTTTTAGTTCCTTATTTTCCCCCCCCCACTGCGCCTCCAGGTGGTACCGATGGTGACCTACACACACAGCAAAGCCATCACACGAGCCTCCTGCCGGCTCATCTGGTACCCGACCGGTGAGAGGGTGCGTTGTTGTCTCTTATCGATGCATTGACGTGAGCAAAAGCGAGGGAGCTAAGATCTTGTATTGCGGTGGGTGGCGGCCACGATCTCCACATCTAGGATTCCATCACTATCGACGACATGCTGAGCAAGCTGGCGGCCTACCACCACCACCATCTGGACCACGAGATGCAACCGTCGGAGAAGAAGTACTATCAAGCAAAGCTGAGAGTCCAGAAGAATGGTGAGTATCGATGCCTCCCGTCTAATATTTGAATTTGGGATGTTAACCATTCCCCCCGCTGCGGGTCCTCCATCACTGAAACAGTAATCAGCTATGAGGAGTTCTACAGCTTGCTGGGCGAATGGTTCGTGCTTGCCATCAAGCTCGCAAAGAAAAAGAAACAGTATCTGTGGCAGCAGGGAGAAAAGGTACACACTTCGGGCCTAAGGCAGATAAACGGTGTCGGGGTGCTGGAGAGATTTTTTTACTGACGTGTGTGTTGTTTCCCGTTTATCACGACGACATGCAACTCTAGAGTTTCGTCCCGATGCTGATCAACCCCGCCAGGGATGACTCCACGACGATACTCAAAGAGGTTGGCGATTTCGTCATCCACATAGGTACAACCATACAAAGCTCAGGTTTGTCGTATAACACTGTCCGCCTCTTCGTGAATCCCACTCACCATCACCTTCACCTCGGATAGGCGAAGAGATGAAGTCTAAGAAAGGCTCCAACTCACTACCCCAAATACTGTACCCGCTCCAGATCACTTACATCGCCGCGGATGGTACGCGCTCTCTTCTCGTCCTCTCTCCACCTCAATAGTGACTCTTTGCCTCTTTGGCGCACATCTTGGTTCGGAACAACAGGTCAAGTCGATTGCATGGGGGTGGAGAGCAAGCTGGACAAGCTGAACGGGTTCATACACGAGAAGCGATGTCTCACGCACTACCTCGTGATGGTGCCTGGCGGCGACTGGGAACGGATCAGGAAGGAGGACTTTGCCTTCAACGCCGCACAGCAGCGACGGTGGGAATCCACCGGTGGCGACAGCTGTGTCCTGGTGCGAGGAAAGGGCGAGTGCGCCTCCTACGCCCACGCCCACTGACCTTAGCGAAGAACACACACGCAGGAAACCCCTGTGTCGGCGCTGCTGGTGGCTTTAATTCGCTTTATTTATTTTCTGTATTAAAACTTTTCATCTACGTTGTTTGATCCCGATCCAAATCAATCGCATCGATGGAGCAGCCAGCGAAAACGGGGGAGGAAGTGGCGGCTGCTCGCAAGGAGGAGTTGTCGGCTCTCTCTACAAGGCAGTTGCTTGAGGAACTGCACCTGCCTCTGCCCCTCCATTACCGAGCAGAGGGTGCGTCCCCTCCCCTCATCCAAGGATTGGACGATCTCGCCTCCGCTTGCCCGATTTAAAAGAATTAAGCGCTGCCTCCAATCGTGCCCCCCAACAGAAGGGCTCACGCTTGAAGCCTACAAGAGAAAAGTGCTGGAGGTGCTGCTCACCCGGGACATTGCCGCTTTCACGACAGAGGAGCTATCCCTCTTCCTTCGCGTGTGCCCCAAGAAGGCCAACAACAGCAAGCCTGTTGAGCACGCCGAGCGGTACGTCCCGATTCCCCCCCCCCCACACGTGCACAGAGCTGCCCAATGGCCCAGATGGCAAACACTTGCGCCTCTCACCACCTCTCACGCTTTCTGCTTGCTATATACAAAGGGCTCTGCTGGCTCGGCTGAACACTCTGTCAAAAGTCGAGCTTGTGGAGCTTCTCAAGTGGGTGGCGACATCGTCCTCCCTCGTCGCCGACAAGCAGCAAAATCAGGACAAGTATGGCCCCCTTTCCCAGCCTCAGGGATGCCAGCATTATTGCCGCCTGCTCAACGAACCACATGCTCTATATAGATTGATTGAGACTCTGCTGACGCGCAAGTTCGAGGAGCTGGAGCCAGCGGACTTCTTCGTAATCATGCCCTTGTGCCCTACGGAAAGACAGCAGCAGATCATGGCCCATCTCTATCGCATCAGGTCTGTCTCCCTCCTTTGGCCACAAGAGCGGCGAGTTCGTGTACTCTTGTCCCAGTCGCGCTGTGTAACAATGATGGGCGCTTCGAATACACTCACGTGCAGGCAGCAGCTGGACAGCATTCAGATGCTCCAACTCATGAAGATGTACTTCGTCGCCCCGCCTTCGGTTGAGGTACATGCTTGGCCCACGCACGGCAGTCAACCGCACCCCTTCCCTCTTTTCCTCCTCTTGAACATGCGCCAATCAATGTGGCACTGATCATGCCGTGGTGGACATGTTCGCACATCTACATAGATCCAAGGCCTCATGAACGCCCTCTACGAAAACGAAAAGAAGAAGAAAGATGTCAGCCACTCGAGACTGGTCTCGTTTATTCGACCGGCGCACCAGATCCCCTATCCGCCGCAAGAAGGGGCCGAACGACCCTTCACATCCTATCTCGAGCCTCACCCCACACTGCCGCTTTCCTATTTCCTGGATGCCACTTTCAATCCAATCGTCGAGGCTCAGGTAAGAGAGTGGAAGTGTGAGTGGGCACGGCGCCGTGAGATTGCTGGCTGCACTCACCTAACCTGGGATCCCACCTATTCTTCACAGGTGGCGAGTGAGAAGCTTGGAGCCAGCAGCTACGCGCTGTCCCTCACGGGTCGACTCCCGTCGCCGCAGCACGGGGTGGCTTTGTTCCTTTCCCTGCCTCCTTTCATCAGCGAAAAGCGACACTACCTGGGCTGCTTGACCGGTACGACAGCTTCTTCTCGGCCTCCTTTTGCCCCTCGCGACCGGTGCACTGTAGCTCTAAGTGTTGCAATACCCCCCCCCCATACGATGAATAACAGAGACCAAGCCTTTGTTCCCGCTGAACTATCCCTTGCCGACTGTTGGCGCTGTTACGGCCGTGCGCGTCATCGCGTCCGTGCTTCCGCTTGAGGCCATCGCCAAGCAATACGCAACTCAACGTACAACTTCTTCGGATGAGATGTATATATCGCTCACCGCGTGATCGCCAGGCTCACCTCCTTTTTTGCTGTATGGTGTGTGCAGCTGCCGGCGTCCTTGCCCTCGGCCCTCAGCCTGGCACACCACTCGCGCCGTCGCAGGTTGGCGGCGAAGTTGAGGTTCGCTTTCCAGTCCATGTCTCACTCCCATTTAGCGCATGGTACGAGCAAGAGGGAGTGTACTGATGCTTCGCCTCGCCGTCTCTCAGGTTACTGTGTGCTTCGGCGAGACGCACGTCTTCAGGCTGCAGAAGGAGGACACCTTTGATGAGGTACGTACCGCCTAGCCGCCTGACCCGTCGCCTTTCCTCCGACATGTACTTAACAGTTGGCTGATGAACTCACGCGACGTCGTGCATTGATTGTCCACAGTTGCTGAAGCGTGCGGCGCGAAGGTGGAACGTGTCGCCGGCCTACCACGAACTGCAGGACAACAACTTTAGGACCCTCGACATCAACCGCCCGGTGGCCGACACGATGACGCCCAACGCCATCATCAGGCTCACCCGGCGAGGCTTTGCCGACACCGCCGCTGCACCCGCTCCTGCCCTCACGAGCGTCTTCACGCCCCAGCGGCCCGTCTCCAACGTCTTCGCTCAGCCTCCCCCTTCGCCGTTTACCTTCCCCGGGGCACCGTCTCCTCTCTTCAAGTGATCGCATCTGGGCCGGCGCCGCGAGAAGAGAGAAAACAAGGAAAGTTGAAAAGAAACTAATACAACCTGAGCTGAGATGGAAACCCCTGTGGAGGAGGGGCTCACAGTGCCAACCACTATCCCGGAGGCATTTCTTGCTCTTGCCAAAGAGGCGCGCGGTGCGTTAATTGATGCTTTGTTCGATCGCTTGTCACGATCTCCTTGATACACGCGACTCCTAAATCAATCGGTGGAATATTGGATTGAACTAACCCACGCCTGCGGGGGTGGGGGCAGAGTTGTACGTGCCGCAAGAGGTCCGGCGGGTACAGCATGCGCCCTCTCCGCTCGAGTTCTACCGGGAGCACGTCGCGCCCAACCTGCCCCTCCTCATAGAAGGTGCGCCGCGCAAACCACTCAGTCCTTCATGTAACCAAGTGTCTGTGTTCACCACCCCACGCACAGAGGGTGCCGCACACTGGCCAGCGCTGACCAAGTGGACCAACGCCTATCTCACCAACAAACTCAAAGACGTTGGTACCTTCCCCCCTAACCCTGACTCCGGCCAACAACCCCAGAGATTGACCCGGTGCGCCATCCTCTTCGTCACTCGCAGAGGTCACAGTCGACTTCTCCGCCGATGGGTACAGCGATGCGATCAGGGACGGACGCTTCTTCGTTACCCCTGAGTCGCGCAAGATGGGCTTCTCTCGCTTCCTCGCGCTCCTGCTCGACCGCAACAGCAAAGGTAGGTTCACCCCGGACACACGCTGACCCGCCACACCAGTACCCAAACAGCCGCCTGCTGTCGCTCGTTTGGGTTCATTGTAGCCTTGATCAGCCTAACTGGCTGCATTAATCTTGGCTCCGCTCTCTCTTAAATGCAGGAGTACCGTGTACGTACGTTCCTCATTCCTCTCATCTCTCATGTTGTGTTTGCCGCAAATCATGCACAGCTTTACACGACTTCGCTCACACCTTACCCCCCCTCCAACAACAGACATCCAGCACCAGAACGGCAACTTCACTGCCGAGTTTGAAGAGTTGTGGGAAGACGTAGACACGGTTCACTCTCACCTGCCTTCTCTCTCTCTCTCTCTCTCTACATTTCTAGCCCTGCTCAAGCGTTGAGGTCGGTGCAGGACGTGCCTTGGGCCACGGAAGCCTTCGGTGTAGCTCCGGACGTGGCCAACCTCTGGATTGGCGATGAGCGCAGCGTCACCTCTCTCCACAAAGGTACCCGCCTGCGGGGTGTCTCGTGGTTACGTGCGCGTGTATTGCGTGTGGTTTGTGTTTGCGATGCGACCTGTTACAAACCTGTCGAGCATGCACAGACCACTATGAAAACATCTACTACGTGGTGGCCGGAGCTAAAGAGTTCACTCTGTACCCGCCCACGGATTTTCCCTTCCTCTACGAGGTGAGAACCACGCCCTCCCCTCCGCGCGCGGCCTAACCCTACTTGTGCACAAGTTCCTTCACTGACGATTTTCCCGGCTGGCCGTGTAAAGCGAACATACAAGGCCGCCACATACACCCGCGGCAGCGAAGACGAAGATTTTACGGTCGTCGAGAACGACCCACCGAGCTCCGTCCCCTGGTATTTATTCGCTCCACTCCTCACCCCTTTCTATGGATCACTGCGACCTGACCCGGCTCCTCCATCAATGGTGCCGACAGGCTGTCGGTGGACCCTGATCGACCAGACTATGAAACGTACCCGCTCTTCCGACATGCCACGCCGCTTCGTTGTGTTGTCCAGTACGCAGCACTTCTTCCTCTCGGCGAGTGAACTCCTCTCTCGATCGAGGCAAACGCTCATTCACGCTTTTGTGGAAACACTTTGCAGTGCTGGCGAGGCTCTTTACCTGCCCTCCCTCTGGTTCCATCACGTCAAGCAGCACGCCGACGCCGAGGGTCGGTGCATTGCCGTCAATTTCTGGTACGAGATTACGGCCATTCATCGTCACTCCTCCAATCCTATTCCTATGGCCTGTGTCCTGACATGCCAAGAATGCTGCATCCACACAACTACTGCAGGTACGACATGCAGTACGACGTCAAGTACAACTACTACAAGGTAAACCCTAACCCATTCATCCATGCACCCACTTCCTGATTTCCTCCAACTTCTCACACCCTCGCGTATTGGCCAGTTCCTGGAGAACTTGACCTGCCTCTCCAAGGAGCTGCGCAGCCATGAGGCCGTGCCCCCAACAACAGTGTGATTGTGCATTTGAGTCTAGACGAATCGAAGTCACCGGGCGCACTGCGTCGATCGTGCACAGGGCGAATCAGGATTGCCACATGACCGGTCACTTGTCAACAGCTTATTGTTCACATGTGTGGGTGGACGAGTTGTGCAGCCCCCCCGAGCGAACACAGGCAGACATCCCAGGTCCGGAGGTTTCTATTATTATTATTTTTTACACTCTTTTTATTTTCATAAGCCAATAAATCAAGATGGAGACACAGGAGCCTCATCACGGCACGAGTGACACAGGTGAACGACCAGAAGTTGTGCCATCTGTGCAGGTGGGCGGTCCCAGAGGGCACGAGCAGCACTCAATCCTTATTTTTCGAAAAAGACAAAAACAAAAATCTCATATGCATCACATCAGCAGGGGGAGGGGCCAGAGCTGCTCGACGCTGGCGTGACCTGCGAGCCCGCGACTGAAGACGCCCCGAAGGCGCCCTGGGAGGGCCTTTACGACACGTTCATGCCGCTGCTTATCTCCATGACCTTCAACTCCCCGCTCCAGTTCTGGGAGCTTAACTACATGCAGCAGCAGAACCAGTTCGACGCTGCGACCGAGGAACAGGACAAAGTGGTGCGTACGCTCATGGGACACGTACCTGGCGTTATGCGTGACCCATATCCCTCTTCTTCTCACGCTGCTCGTCGCGCGGGGGAGGGCGCCGTGTAGAGTAGCTTGGCCGTGTGGTTCGGCTACGAGCCCATACTGGTCGCGCTGCACGAGATTAAACAAGTCACACGTACTCGTCTCCCATAACTCTGTCCTCTTCTTTCTTTCTCTCTCTCTCTCTCCTCTCTCTTGAGATGTGCTGCTGCTGCTTCTTCGTATTGTTTTTGTTCTGAAATTTTCATGCTCCTCGTGTGGGCTTGGCAGCCAACACGGACGCCGCGATACTGGATCTTGGCTGCGGCAACGGGCACGTGTGCGAGCTCCTGCTGGCCCTCGGCTACACCAAGTACGTGTGTCGGCAGGCTAGGCCTGTACCCAACAGTGTCGCTCGACTTTCGTTCTCTCGCGCTTCACGACAGACATAACTGATGCTCGGGTGCGACTCTGACAGTGTGCACGGGCTAGACTACAGCGACGCTGCTATTCGACTCGCCCGGAGCGTGAGACGGATGTATAGGGAACAGCGGGAGAACCAGCGACGGCAAGGCGGTGGCGGCAGCGGTGATGATGATGGTGACACCACCGACGAGGTGGATACCGGCGTCATCCGGACGGGGGGCATCGACTATATCGTGGGTGACGCACTGGCGACGGGCATCGAGGGCGGCTCCTTTGACGTGATCTACGACAAGGGCACCTTCGACTCCATCGCCTGCGTGAGCAAGAAGTTCGTCAAGTCGAGGCCGTCCCTCATGCCGCCGCACGAGGAGGAGAACGACGATGACCACCAGCAAACAACCCTCAGGAGGACGACCGAGGACACGGAGAACGCCAGTGGCAGCGAAGAAGAGAAGGCACACGATGACGACGCAGAAGGGGAGGATGAAGATGACCGAATCAAGTACTGCCGCGAGGTGAACCGGTAAGGGCGCGTCTTCGTGTCTTGCGTGGAAAAGAAAGGTTGATGGCTGATGGGCAGTCGCGCTTGTCGCCTGCATCGCGATGGTGCAGATTGCTCAAGCCGGGCGCCTACTTCATCATCACAAGTCAGTGCCATGACGAAGACGAGCTTCTCCACTTCTTCACACGCGAACCAGTACGTGCGCCGGCTCCTCCACCACCGACGTTGCTGACTTATTTTCATTGACCACACGTGCGTGTAATCCCTGCGCGCAGGAGGGCGAGCCCGTGGGCTGTGATTTGGAGCTGACCAAGAATCTCACCAACGCGTTCACCGACCTGCGGCTGATGATCTTCCGCAAGCCTGCTCTTGAACTTGACCAGGACTAGAACTGCAGCTGCAAAGAAGATGATATTCAGCAGCTGAGAGATCGGTCATGATGTCCACTCCACCTTGTCTGTTACGCATTTCCCTACTTACCAACCAAAATCCGGGGGCGCTCAAAATGCGGAGTTAATCCAGAAAAAAAAGCAAAATAAAAATAAAAACAAAATAAATTAGACCACCACGTGAAGCTACCGACACGATCTGCGGAGCGCGACGCCTGCACGAACGAATGGATAGGAAGATGGCGCAAGAGGTGAGGTGGGGCGTGTTGGGCACGGCCGAGATCGCCAAAAAGTTCGTCCAGACAGTCAAGAAAGCGGAGGGGGCTTCCATCGTTGCTGTTGCCAGCCGCTCCCTGGAACGCGCCCAGCGTACGCGTCCACAAGATTATAATAATAATAATAATTATTATTTTACCATCGATTATAACAACAACAACAACAGAGTGGGGAAAAGAGCAGGGCATTGCAAAGGCCTTTGGCAGCTACGAGGAGCTCCTACGCGACCGCGACATCGACGCCGTTTACATCCCCACACCGACGCACTTGCACGAGTCCCTCACCATCGCCGCCGCCCAGCACAAGAAGCATGTCCTGTACGATGACTCCCTTGGCTCCTCTCCTCTTGTCGAACCCCTTATTTATTTAAACAATCATTTATTTATTTTGTTAATTGTTTTTTTTTTCATTATTGTTTGCGGCGTGGCTCAAAAAACATCACCACGACAGCTGCGAAAAGCCGTTGGGCTGCGACGTGGCGCAGGTCAAGAGGATGATCGCCGCCTGCAAGGTACCAGTTCCGTGCGCTGGCGACACACAGTAGTGTGTGATTGACTCGTTGTGGTGGCTGTGATCGTGGTTGCGGTGGTCGTGGTGGTGCTTCTTGCTTCAGGAGAACAACGTCCAGCTGATGGACGGCGTGATGTGGACTCACCACCGCCGCACGGCGGCCATGCAGTACACAACACGCCGTGCCCCTTTGAAGGCCCTGTGACAATGAACATGATTTGATGATGATTGACCTTTGCGTGTGGGTGGGCGATCATCTGGTGAGCAGGGAGCGCATCGCAAAGCTGGGCAAGATCAACCGAGTGATCACGTGCTTCACCATCGACAACTTGCCCGCCGATAACATCCGCATGAACACCGTATGTGTGCACTGCTCTCAGTCGAGGCTCTCTGTCTCTCTCTATCCTAACAACGATTCACTGGCGACGCACGCGCTCCTTCTTGGCTTACTGATGTGCTCCGAACACAGCAACTGGAGCCGTTGGGTGCGCTGGGCGACCTCGGATGGTACAACGTGCGCGCGCTTCAGATGGTCTACGGCGAGACCACCCTCCCCGAGCGGGTCTGGGCGTCGGCCAAGCTCAATGACGTACCTTTTTCGCCATTCGTTCTTCTCTCAAACCCTCATCTTTGGCTCGTCACCAATGCGCTCAATTCTGCCCTGCAGGATGGCGTGATCATGGACTTCACCGGCGTCCTGTTCTATCCGGACGGCAGCACTGCCACGCTTGACTGCTCCTTCAACGCATGCGCCTGGCGCCAGTGGGTCGAGGTGCGACATGATGTCTGCCTGTGGCTCGCGCTGACCCGCTGCCACCCTCTGGTCTGCGTCTCACACCCCCTCGGTGGTGTGTGTCATGATGTGGAGGAACAGATCAACGGCACCGAGGGCTCGCTCTGCTGCGATGACTTTATTGTGCCGTGGCACGCCTCCCCGCTGGCCTTCCCCGAGAACCCGTCCTACAACGAGCGATCCCATTTCACCGTCACTGCCGCCAAGCGGCCGTGGGAGAAGACCGACGTCGAAGTCGAGCCCTGTCTCGCAGTAACCACCCCGCCTTTGTGCCTTGGTCGTGTAAGCGCGCCTGGGTGGCGCTCACCCACATGTGCGTGCATTTCACCCACACAGGAGGTGGAGCTGGTCAATACGTTCAATGCGATAGTGCGCTCAGGCGAGCAGCAGCAGCGATGGTTCGACATCACCCTTTACAACCAAATAATTGTCAACGCCCTGCACACAGCAGCCCAGACTGAGGAAGTGGTCAACCTCAAGCAGTTCCTGCGGCAGCAAGGCCTCTGAGGTCCTCCTCCAAACTTGTTGTTGTTGTGTTTCGATCACTCACATGCAACTTCATTGTGTCACTTTCTTGGGCTTGGGAGGAGTAACCCTAAACACTTCTGAGTGTCAGATTAGGCGAGAGAAGCGTTACAACATCTCAGTGAACAGGGCAACACTGCCGACCGCCGCTACTGCCAACCCCCAGCGGCTCTGGGTCAGTGGCGTAGTTTGGATCCAGGAGCTGTTGTCCGAAACGTAGATGTCCACAGTCGAATAGGCCGTGGTCTGGCCGTAGATCGTCCCACCGGCGAGGATGCCGAGGTTGCCGACCGTTGCTGCCGCCGAGGTGTCACGGGCCTAAGGTTAGTACCATGCATCGTCAGTAGCATTGTAGAAGTCGGCCAGGTTGAAGGAGCCGGTGGACCGACCGCCGGGGAAGAACGCGAGATTGCCGACCGTGAAGGCGGGCAAGTTGTGCCGGACCCAATAGAGCGATGAATTCTGCCACGAGTGGCAGTTGCGTTGAAGATGTCCACCGGTCCTGAGAGAGAGCGGCTACGCCGATATCACTTCGCCCGAAGGCAAAGATCGCCAGACTGCCAACCGACGTGGCTGCGAGGTTACTCCTGGGGGAACAGTCGTCCAGGAGTTGTTGGACGAGGAAGGGGAAGATGGGGTCCAGCATCTGGCGCATGGTCCACTCATGGGTCCACAACAAGACGCGAGGGCGAGATCAAAGCCAAGGGCGGATCCATCATCGCCCTTTGCCTGCGCGAGATTGCGAGCGCGTGGCCGGAAGACAATCACCACAAGGAGCGCGCGCTGGAGTTGGCCAACGCCATGGAGACATGTGCTCGCAAGGGCGACCCCTGAGTTGGAGGCCATTAATTGCTATTGCGCCACGATACAAACGACTCAAACTGTTTGGTTGCGATGCGCTGGAAGCGCGTCAGTTCCTCCAACAGCTCAAAGCTGCGAAGGATTGATTGCTGTTCCCTCCATTCGTCTTCGTCGTTTACCCAGTCGATCACTTTGTTCATGGCGTCATCCAGCAACGCAGCGAAGGATTCTGCACTTCCGAACCAGCGATTGTAGGCGCTCATGAAAGAGGCCATGCACATCGGGTCGCTCTCGTGTGTCTTGGCTTGGAAGAAGGGCCGACACATGGCCAGGAAGTTGCGCAGGCTCAGCATGGGCATCATGGCGTGCAAGCCTTGGAGACGCACGAAGGAGAAATCGACGATGGCCAAGTGACCGTGGGCAGTGGTCCCCCAGTTGTCGGTGTTGGAGGGGATGTCCCCCAGGCCGAAGAAGCACACCAAGAGGAAGAGGCACATGGCGTCCTCGACGGCGAGGATGCCTTTCTCGCTCTGTTGGCTGGCCATGCGGAAGTGAGGCACGGCGCGCGTTGCCACGATGTGGTCGAACGCGTCCTCTCCAGGATGACGACACGCCAAGACGAAGAACTGCTGTGGCCCGCATCCCAGCGCCGCAAGCAGGTGGTAGACGTAGATCGTGCGCAGGCAGAACCCTTGTTGCTTGACAAAGTAGCGCAGGTCGCCCGCCACGAAAACGCTGCCGGCGTGTCGTCCAATCTTTTTCTTCTCTTGTTTCCATTCAGCGACGTCAGGGTGTAGCTGATGGAGTCGCTCCAACACAAGACCCTGGGCGGGTTCCGAGAGTGGCGCCATCGAATCTAAAACAAAGAAAGCAACTGGCCACCTTGGGGCTTTTGAAAACATGTCGACATTTATGAGAAGCACTGGGTTCTTCGCCCAATCACTGTAAATCTCTCAATTTTGTCAATTTGTCAAAAACACCCCCTCCAAAAATGGGATAAAACTGAGCAAATGACAGTCCACTAGGGTATCTTGTTGACTGCAAGAGTATGCCAATCAGAAACCCATGGGTGAAAACTATGTGTGCCAGATGCATGCCAAGTGTATCATGATCACTGATGAAGACATGGAGATTGCTGATGGTCACAATGGATTCTGGCATACATGCAACTGATGCATACATCATCATCACCATGAATGTATTTAGTGAGTGGGGAGGCTTGTGTGGTTATTTGAGGCCTCACAGGTTGCCAGTGTGTTGCCTAATGTAAAGAATATTAAGGGGCATTGAATGCATTTGTCGGCAGGCCAATAGCTAATCAAGTAAGCGAGATAAAGGTAAATAAAGGGTGAAAAAGGACTTGGAAAATGAAGGGAAAAAAGAAGAAATTGGCTATCTCGATTGTAGTTGGAGTAAGAGGGATATATGAATGGTGAAAAAGATGCAGAATATTCAGGGCTACAAGATGATGGGTACTTGTCTGATGCTTTGGTAACAAGGAAGCGAGTAAAAAATACAAGAATGTGGAATATTTGGTCCCCCCCTTGGTGAACACTGTG
>CACVKS010000902.1:0-13115 GCA_902749335.1 Acanthamoeba triangularis
CTCCCACTCCCGGTCCCTCTGAGCCCATATCACCCGCGTCTCCCTCCTCCTCTTCCTCCTCCCCCTCCCCCTCGTCGTCTTCCTCCTCAGACGCGCCATCCGTGTCTTTCTCCGTGCCTGCTGCTTCTCCGCATTCCTCTACTTCCCCCTCTTCGTCCTCTTCACCAGCGCCGAGCAAACAGGCGTCGTCGACACCGACCTTAGCGCCCGGCAAGACGAAGCGAGACGCGAACAGTTCGTCGTCGTCGTCATCAGGCTCGTCGTCGTCGACGTCGTCGAATGCCCCGAGCACTACACCCTATTCGTCGACTTCGCGGTCTCCGACATCGTCGGTCTCTGCGCCGAGGGCTCCCTCTCCCCGTGCCATGACTTCTTCATCGTCGTCGTCGTCGTCGTCGGCTCCGGCCGCGCCGTTCGTGCATCCCTACTTCGAGCCCTCCCGCTACCGGTACCACCAGGTCGACGGCTGGGCTCTCGCCACTCCCGTCTCCGGTCAGGACGACCTTCCCAAGATGAGCGGCATCGTCAAGCTCAACATCGGTCCGCGTGATCTCCGCTGTGTCGTGCGTGTCGTGTGTGTCGTGCGGTGTCACTCACCTCTTTTGTCGTGCGGGTGGTCGCGTAGGTGGCGTCAAATACGAAACGACGGTGGGCACGCTGGTGTCGCGAGGCGACAACTTCTTCACGACGCTCTTCTCCCACAAGTTCGCCACGCTCAAGGACGAAGAGGGCTACTACTTCATCGACCGCGACGGCGAGTACTTCAAGCCGCTGCTGTCCTACCTGCGCACGGGCGAGCTACGCGTGCCGCCCGGCATGTCCAAGATGTGCGTCGAGCGCGAGGCCCACTTCTACCTCATCGACCTCAACAACAGCAGCGTCGACGACGCCGGCGGCGGCGCGCCGCCAGTGGGCACGCAGTTGGCCGGGCCACCGGTGTACCACCCGTCCCCGCTCGGCTCCTCGCTCGCGCGACCCAACGCGCGGGCCTACTTTCTCCGCTACGACGGCGTCTACATCCAGAAGACCCGCGACGGCGAAGACTTCTTCGCCTACTACCGCTTCTTCCGTGACGGCAAGGTGTGCGAGCGTATCGCGCGTGTCGTGCGCGCGTGCTTCGTCTGCGCGTGGATGGAGTGCTGACCGTTATTTGTGTTAATGGGGCGTGTGGGAGGGCAGGTCTCGATTGTGACGACGTCACGCCACAAGGTGCAGAACAAGGTGAACAACACGTACGAGATTATCGAGGGCGAGTGGCTGCTCATCCGGTCCAACTTCCAGAGAAAGCCCACCATTCTCATGGGTACGCCACCGCATTTCCTCGAGGTTCAACCCCGCTTTTTCTTACTGACACCCGTGCGCATGCACGCACCACCGCACACGCACGCGACGAACACGACACGACACGACACGCACACGACGCGTGTAGGTGCATTTGGCTACAATTCGATCCAGATCCACTGGCGATCGCCGCGAGACAAGAAGCACGTGGACTGCAACACGCTCCATTTCTTCCCCTCGTTCGAGCCGCCGACGGACCTGCTGTTCTCCAACCAGCACTGCCGCATGGGCAAAAAGCAGTACCACCGCCTCAACTTCAAGGACGACCACCAGGTCACCATCACCGTCATGGAGAAGGACCAGCAGCACCACCGCCTCATGAACAGCATCAAGCGCACGGCCACCTACCGTCTCGAGAAGGAGGAGGTCGTGACCCTCACCATCAACGACGACTTCTTCCCGGAGCCCATCATCTCGCTGGGCACCGTGCTGCTGGAGCGGCGCGTCGAGCGGCAGGTGGTCGGGCAGCGGGAGACCTGCCGGGTGTACCTGGCCGTGGACAAGCACGAGGAGGAGGACGACGACGAGATCGACATCTACACTTTCCTCCGCACGTCGTCGCCGCCGGTCTCGCTCAACGACGACGACACGGCCAGCAGCGACGACGAGTACCGCGACATGTACGCCGCGGCCACGGTCACCAACAACGCGCCCGCCGGCGGTGGCCCCAACGCACGCACGAGAAGCGAGAGGAGCCTGAGCCAGTGACGCGCGCAAACAAAGATCCGACCTCTTTTGGAGAGGGTGAAGAGGAGAGGGACCACGGGCGGACAAGGTCGAGGTACCTTGACTGAATATATTTTCTCTATCATCTCCCCCTTGGCTGACCTATGAGCAACGGAGCCTGTGCTCCCCTTTTTGATTGTTGGTATTTGATTGTGTTCTACTTACAGCCGTTCTCCTCTACTCTCACCTTGCCCACAAAGAGACAAAGCTGGTGTGTGCCGCTTAGGTCAGCCTCCGGGCTGTTCGTCGAGGTAGGCCGCGAAGCGATGGACGGCCAGCTCCTGCTTTGGGCACACCAGCGAGTGAGGCCGCATTTCCCGCACGAGCTGGATGGCCTCATGCGCGGCGAAGCCCTCTTCGGCCACCAGGTAGCACGCGATGACCATCCCTGAAGACACGTGGAGAAGCTGAAAGTGAATCGCGAGGGCTTGGTGGGTAACACCATTTAGTGGCGTACCCGTTCGACCCAGGCCAGCACAACAATGGATGGCAACGGCTTGGCCGTCGGCTAAGGTTCTTCGCACCTCTTCTACAACGCGTGCGAGTTGTGCATTTGTGGGGCAGTCATAGTCTGGCCAAGACGCTTTCGGGTAAGAGTGCAACCGACTTGAGTTTCAGGGTGGAGGTAGGAACCTACCGGGAAGAGGGATATGCAGCAAGTCAGGTGCACCATCGCCAAGCATTTGAAGCCCGTTTCGATGAATGTCGCGATCCGTGAGATTAATCACCACCCCCACTGCTAACTGTTCCTTCAATCGTAGAAGCTGGAGGACAGATGCGGGCTGGCACATGCCTGCGATCTTGTCCGACACGACCCAGCTGAAGTCGCGGGGGATAGCCTGCAGTTGTCGAAGCTCATCTAAGGTTTCAGGTGCCGGCATTCTCGTCTTACGCTCAAATGCCACAAAAGAGATTGCTGCGTTCCGTCTGACTTTGGCGCCAAAAAAATGGCGCCAAAATGCCGCGTGCTGATTGGTGAGCGCAACGTGTTGCACCGGTGCTTTTTCTTCCACTTTCTGGTCTGCTCCAAAGTCAAGAAGGAGCAGAAAGATGAAAGACCTCAAGGAACCGCTGACGACTGCCAAGCACGCGAGGAAGGTGAACAAGCATTGCAGCTGCCTGTCGTTTTCGTGCCGCTGGAAGATATTCAAGTGCTTCCGCGCCATCCGCAAGAAGTGCTGTTGCTGCGTCAAGTGCTGACTCGACCGCCTTCCCAGTCCCCCTATGCACTGCTATTTATGATGCACCATAAACTTGTACAGTCCTCTTATTTATTTGACATAGTTGGCGAAGAAGTCCTACGGCCCTTGTGTTTAGAGACCATTAATTCATATCAGAATTACTCCGCCCACTCCGAAATTGCAGACATCGTGGTCCTGGTCTCGGGCCAAGGGGCCACATCTTTCGTCCATCAAGAGCGGCAGACTTTCTTGCGACATTTTGATTCAGCCATCGTACAAGTACCCTTACGGCGCTGGAACTGTGCATTCCGGACTAACACTACAATCTGACCAGGGACCGATCCTTCGCAAAATCAAAGCGATTTTATCCATACTCTACATACTCTACAAAACATGTCCAGCGAAGAGATTGTCGAAACCCCCACCACCGAGACGTACGCTCTTCAAACCCCTAAGAGACATCATTTGCAAGAGATGAAAGAATGCAGCAAACTTTTTCATAGATTCTCGGTGACGAGAACGCCTAACCTCTTCTTCATCATCTTCCCACCTTGCCCATCCTCATCAATCTCACCTTCAATTCTTTCCCTTCTACCCGCTGCTCTGCAGGGAGGAGACGCCCAAGACAGAGCAGCAGGAGGAGCAGGCTGCCGGCGGAAAAAAGCGCGGGAAAAATGTGGCCGCCCTCGCCGGCTCGCTCGGCGCCTCCATTCCGATGGCCGCCCCCGGCGGCGGCCGCGGTGGCCGCGGAGGTGGTCGTGGTGGCCGCGGCGGCAGCAAGGTCGCGGCGCTGGGCCAGGGCCTCAACCTCAACGCACTGCTCGGATCGGGCGGCCCGCCCGGCATGGGCCGCGGCAAGCCGCCCAAGAAGCAGGCCGACGCCGAGGCGGCGGCGGCGGACGAGGAGCCGGGCAAGAGCAAGGAGGACGAGGGCGAGGACGAGGCCGAGCAGAAGGCCCGCGAGGAGCTCGAGCGCGAGAAGGCGGCGACCACTGAGGAGAGCGGCAGCCTGGTCCACCGCACCAAGAACCGCCCGCGACCCACCCTCCGACGCCAGCCCTCCGAGTTCCCCGTTCCGTACGTCCACGCCTCGTGTGGTGGTCGTGTTTCGTCACGCGTCTTGGTGTGTCGTGTGTCGTGTGCCGTGCGGCTCATTTGTCCGGTGTGGCGGCGCATGCGGTGGCACAGGTGGAAGCCAGAGGACGCGCAGCCGGAGCAGGAGGGCGGCGCGGTGACGCTCGCGCAGCTCAAGGCCGTCGCTGCCGCCGAGGCCGCCGCGGCCGCCGGGGAGGAGGAGAGCCCTCAGCAGGAGCAGACCGAGGAGGGCTTCACCGCCGAGGCGGTCCAGGAGGACTCTGGTACCGCCCCCGCCACCGAGCAGCAGCAGCAGCCCGCCGACGACGCCGCCGCCGCCGAGGAAGAACAGAAGCGGAAGGAGGAGGAAGAGGAAGAGCGCAAGCAGAAGGAGGCCGARGAGGCCGCCGCCGCCGCCGCCGCCGCCGCCGCCGAGGAGGAGGAGCGCAAGCAGAAGGAGGCCGAGGAGGCCGCCGCCGAGGAGGAGAGGAAGCGGCTCGAAGCCGAGGCCGCCGCCGAAGAGGAGCGCAAGCAGAAGGAGGCCGAGGAGGCTGCCGCCGCCGCCGAGGAGGAGGAGCGCAAGAGGAAGGAAGCCGAGGAGGCCGCCGCCGCCGAAGAGGAGAGGAAGCAGAAGGAGGCCGAGGAGGCCGCCGCCGCCGCCGAGGAGGAGAGGAAGCAGAAGGAGGCCGAGGAGGCCGCCGCCGCCGAAGAAGAGCGCAAGCGCAAGGAGGCCGAAGAAGCCGCCGCCGAGGAGGAGCGCAAGCGGCTCGAGGCCGAGGCCGCCGCTGAGGAGGAGCGCAAGCAGAAGGAGGCCGAAGAGGCCGCCGCCGCCGCCGCCGAGGAAGAGAGGAAGCAGAAGGAGGCCGAAGAGGCCGCCGCTGCCGCCGCCGAGGAGGAGCGCCTGAGGAAGGAGGCCGAGGAAGCCGCCGCCGAGGAGGAGCGCAAGAGGCTCGAAGCCGAAGCCGCCGCCGAGGAAGAGAGGAAGAGGCTCGAGGCTGAAGCCGCTGCTGCCGCCGAGGAGGAGCGAAAGCAGAAGGAGGCCGAGGAGGCCGCTGCCGCCGAAGAAGAGCGCAAGCGCAAGGAGGCCGAAGAAGCCGCCGCCGAGGAGGAGAGGAAGAGGCTCGAGGCTGAGGCTGCGGCTGAGGAGGAGCGCAAGCAGAAGGAGGCCGAGGAGGCCGCCGCCGARGAGGAGCGCMAGAGGAAGGAGGCCGAGGAAGCYGCCGCTGCCGCTGCCGAAGAAGAGCGGAAGAGGCTCGAAGCCGAAGCCGCCGCCGAGGAGGAGAGGAAGCGCAAGGAGGCCGAGGAGGCCGCCGCTGCTGAGGAGGAGAGGAAGAGGCTCGAGGCCGAGGCCGCCGCCGAAGAGGAGCGCAAGCGCAAGGAGGCCGAGGAAGCCGCCGCCGAGGAGGAGCGCAAGCGGCTCGAGGCCGAGGCCGCTGCCGAGGAGGAGCGCAAGCGCAAGGAGGCCGAAGAAGCCGCCGCCGAGGAGGAGAGGAAGCGACTTGAGGCCGAGGCCGCCGCTGAGGAGGAGCGCAAGAGGAAGGAGGCCGAGGAGGCCGCCGCCGAGGAGGAGAGGAAGAGGCTCGAGGCCGAGGCCGCYGCCGAGGAGGAGCGCAAGCGCAAGGAGGCCGAAGAAGCCGCTGCCGAAGAGGAGCGCAAGAGGAAGGAGGCCGAGGAGGCCGCCGAGGAAGAGAGGAAGCGGAAGGAGGCCGAAGAGGCCGCCGCCGAAGAGGAGCGCAAGCGCAAGGAGGCCGAGGAAGCCGCCGCCGAGGAGGAGAGGAAGAGGCTCGAGGCTGAGGCTGCGGCTGAGGAAGAGAGGAAGCGGCTCGAGGCCGAGGCCGCCGCCGAGGAGGAGCGCAAGCGCAAGGAGGCCGAGGAGGCCGCTGCTGCCGCCGCCGAGGAGGAGCGCAAGCGCAAGGAGGCCGAGGAGGCTCAGCAGGCCGCCGCCGAGGAGGAGAGGAAGCGACTTGAGGCCGAGGCCGCCGCTGAGGAGGAGCGCAAGAGGAAGGAGGCCGAGGAGGCCGCCGCTGCCGCCGCCGCCGCCGCCGAGGAGGAGAGGAAGAGGCTCGAAGCCGAAGTCGAAGCCGCCGCCGAGGCGGAGCGGAAGAGGCTGGAGGCCGAGGAGGCCGCCGCCGAGGCGGAGCGGAAGCAGAAGGAGGCCGAGGAGGCCGAGGAGGCCGCCGCCGCTGCCGAGGAGGAGAAGCGGAAGCAGAAGGAGGCCGCCGCCGAAGAGGAGAGGAAGCGGAGGGAGGCCGAAGAAGAGGCGGCGTCGGCAGCTGCTGCGGAAGAGGAGGAGAAGAAGCGGGAGGCGGCCGAGGCCCAGGAGGCGGAGGAGGCCAAGCGCAGGAAGGTGAGCGAGCGGCAGGCGGCCCGGAACCAGTTCGTGGAGGACGGGGAGGACCTGGCGCCCATGCCCAGCAGCTCCGGCTCCGGCTCCGGCGGCCAGTCGGCCTTCAAGGTGCCGCCGTGCTGCAAGCAGTTCTGCGTCCTCTTCTAAAACTGGGACCGAACTTGGCCAACCCAAATAAATTTTAATTATTCCCCAATTATGATAATATTATTGTCGTTAATATTTTTTTTTAAATAAATGAGGGAATAATCAGCATTTATTATTGTTATCTCCCCACTGCTCGGCCACTCAGTCCTCGCGGAAGAGGCACAGCTTGCGGCCGGCGACGTCGGCGTTGAGTACGCGTCCCTCGCACGAGGACTTGAGGTGACACTTGTTGTGCAGCCACTCGACGGCCACGGATTCGGCGCGCAGCGTGCGCTCGGTGTCCTCGCTCCACGGGAACTCGCCCCGGTACCGGCCTCCGCCACCCGGCAGGGCGGCCGTGAGCACCAGCTTGTTCACCTTGCGGCCGGCCATCGTGGGCGGGCCCGACACTGACCGCGGGTTGATATTCGCCGCCTCCACCCTCTCGCCATTGCCGTACTCCACATACGCATCCAGTACCGCTGCCATAGTGTTCTGGTGTCTTGTTGTGGCGAACTTGCAGCCGACGTGTTGTGATAAGCCGCGGAGAAGCTGATTCGAGGAACTGTAATATGTGAGTAAGGTGGCGGCTGACGTTCATATTTACCTTTTTCCCATCTAGAATGTCAAGAATGAAATGCAGGAGTTTTACGCCGGTTAGCCGAAGAGGCTGACATTCGGCAAAACGATTTTCGTGTGTTGAGCCCCACCAGGTACTTGGGCCGAAGACAGAAGAGCGGTGTGGAAGTCTTCTTTCTCACGGCACCCAGGAGGCGAACACAACACACCACACACTCGCACTACACTACACAAGCGAAGATGGAAACCATGCGTCTGGTGTTGCTCGGTTCGGGAGGTGTGGGCAAGTCCTGCATCACCATCCGCTACGTTCAGGACTCCTTCGTGACCGAGTACGACCCCACCATCGAGGACAGCTACCGACGGCAGGTCGAAGTAGACGGCCAACAAGTAATGCTCGAGATTCTCGACACGGCCGGTACCGAGCAGTTCACTGCGTGCGTCCTCCCTCTTCATCTTTTTTCCTCTACGCGTAATCAAGATGCTGACTTCGTCTTCGTATGTACAGTATGCGAGACTTGTATATGAAGAACGGCGATGGCTTCATCCTGGTGTACAGCATCATCGCGCGATCGACCTTCAACGACCTTCCCGACCTGCGACAGCAGATCTTGCAGGTGAAGGACAGGGACGAGGTGCCCATGGTGCTGGTGGGCAACAAGTGCGATGCCGACGACCACCGACAGGTGAGCCGAGACGAGGCCCAGCGGCTGGTGGACAAGTGGGGCAGCTCGGCCAGCTTCTTCGAGACGTCAGCCAAGCAGAACCTGCGGGTGAGCGACGTGTTCGCCGACCTCACACGACGCATCCTCGACGAGAAGCGAGGCGGCAAGGAGGGCAAGAAGAAGAAGGGCCGAAAGCACAACAAGGACGGATCGTCCGCCAAGTGCACCCTCTTCTAAAGACACAACCTCAATAGACTTGTAAATACACATGCACATATCTGCTCAAACATATGTATAGAAGGAAAGCCATGTTGTACAGCATCTGAGAAACTCTAATTAGAGCAATAGAAGCAACACAGGAGATATATCTACATGAAGATGGGGGCGTGCTAGGGGCCATGCGGATGGCTTAGCCGTTCCAGCGGTGGGCTTCGACCTGGGCGATGCCATCGATCTTGATGGTCTCGAGTTCGACGTCGGGCGTGGGCTCCTCGTTCAGCGCCGCCATCACGAGGCCCTGGCCATGTTCCGCTGCCAGTCGCCGCTGGCGGGCCTTGTAGACCGATGCGCCCAGCACCACCACGGCCAACATCAATAGCATCACACAGACCGCCACCGTGCCTGCACGATTACGGGCACACACACACCACACATCAGCACGCCATGGCCCCAACGCGGTGTGCCGTGTGCTTTTAAATATTGTGTGTGTTGGGTACCCAGCACGATGCCGAGCACACGGCTTGTGTCCGTCGAATCCACGCTTGGTGGTTCCTCACAATAGGTGCCCTGCGTCAAATGGCACGACACACGGCACGACACTCACACGGTGAGGGAAATCGAACAAGCGCGTGTCATATGGAACAGCAGTTTGGCGTACGGTGTAGCCGTTGCGGCAGGAGCACCCGGCGGAGGTGCAGGTGCCCGTGTTGGAGCAGAGCACGCCGTCGTTGATGCACCGGTAGAGCGAGCTCGTGGGCTGGCCCTGGCAGCGGGCCTCGGCTAGCGCGCGCAGGATAGCCCGCCGCACCTGCGGCAGCACACCCGCCACGATCGCCCCGTTGCTGGCGTGTGTGTGGTGTGTGTGTGTGTGTGTGTGGTGCGGCGGCATGGCGTACGCGCACACGCGTGTTAGTGTGATGTTGGCCCACGAGACACCGCACGCACGTGGCTTAAGGAGAGGGCTAAGCACTCGAGAGCGTCGTCGAAGGCGCCGGCATCGGATTGTGTCCACCACAGGAAGTCGTTCAGGGCACGCGCGCTCGCGCAGAAGTTGGCCGGGTGGGTGTGGAAGGCCATCGCGCCCATCCCCACCAGCGGCCACCCGGTCACATCCGGGCCTTCACCAACACATTCCCCGTCAGCCGCGGTGAACACGACACGACACGACACGACACGCGCGCACCGCACACCGCACACGCACACCGCACACGCGCGCGTGAGTACCGAGGGCGAGTGTGTAGAGGCCGCCGGTGGAGTTGGGCCCGGAGGCGCCGACGAGCTGGGGGGCGAAGTCGAGTAGGGTGGTGAGGAGGGCGTTGAACTCGAGCTCGACGAGCACTTGGCCGCCGCCGCCGCCGGTGTTCTCGCGGTAGACGTTGCCCACCGAGATCTGCCGGTCGAGGGCCACCGCCGGCCACACGGCAAACCCGTCGCTCAGCCCACTCAGCGCGTTGGGCACGTCTGCACGCGACACACGCGACACACGCATCAGTCGGGACTTCTTTCTCTTCTCCTTCTCCTTCCCCCGCCCCCCTCGCGTCGCGTTACCAGACGTGGGCACCGAGGTGTTGAGTGCAGCCACGAACGAGTACATGGACGATGCGTTCGCCACCTGAACACACGCACGACACGCACGACGCGATACACGACACACGACACACGACACACGGGTGAGCGTTTCGGAGACGCGACGAGAGGGGGGGGGAGAGACGCACGGAGGCGTTGAAGAGCGGGACGGCCTTGGCGAGGAGCTGGTGGAGGGCGGCGGTCTCCACGCCGGACGCCGACGCCGGGTACACGACCCGCACGAAGCGGTCGGGCAGGACCGCCCCCGGATTCAGACGACTCAAATTCTCGTGATTCCACTTCTGCTCGCCCGCACACATCGCGCATCGCACACGCATGTGAGACACTCGCACAACGCGTGTCATGTGTCGTGTGTTGTGTGTCGTGTCTGTGTGTCGTGTGTGCCGTGTGCCGTGCCTGGATGCGGCCGAGGTAGATGTCGGCGATGGCGGGGAGGTCGAAGGCGAGAAGGGGGGATTCGGGGATGGTGTAGGCCGGCACGTAGGGGAAGGCCGCGACCGGCAGCACCACCCGCCCCTCGTCGTCGCCGGCGCCGACAGCCGTGGCGGCGGCGGTGGTCTCGGACGGGTCGCCCTTGAGCAGGGCAAAGTCGGCGTTGCCGTGTTCCAACTCGGACAGGGCGGCCGCGTCGGTGGACGCGACGGCGGCCGCCAGATCGATCTCTTCGGTCACGACACTGACCCGCGCGTAGTCGTATCTACGACCCACGAGCGTGTGCGGCGGCGTGTGTGTGTGTGTGTGCGTGTGTGGTGGCGAGTGCGTGAGAACAGAGACCTCGCGCGCTCGGGGGGAGTAGGGAAGTCCGTACGCCCATTGGGAGTAGACTTTGTAGGGCGTGCCCGCGCCAAAGAGCGCCACGGTATCGAGAACGGCCAGCCCGTTGCAGGTGAACCGGTTCAGCGAACCCAGCACACGCCTGCACACGCACTCCATCGCATAAGCACGCGCGTGCGGCGTGTGCGTGCGGTGTGTGCGTGCGGTGTGCGCGACTGTGTGTATCGTTCGTGTGTCGTGTGTCGTGTGGCATGTGGCATGTGCGACGGAGAGGGAGGGCTCGAACCGGGTGTAGGCAGGGAGGAGCGGGGCGTAGCCGGCGGTGGCGGCGTCGTTGGCGGCCTGCGTGTTGGAGAGGGCCCACTGGAGGAACTCCGCGAACTGCTGGACGGGCACGCACGAGCCCCCGACCTCGGTCCGGTTGACGAAGAAAGTAGCGAAGGAGAGGTACGACAGCGGCCAGCTGTCCTCCCCTGTGCGCGTCGCCATCGCGGACGACGATCAAGACGATCGTAAGCTCTACGACGAGGGTGACGACTACGAACGATTGATTGAAGATGGAGCGAAGTCGTACCGGGCCCGTTGAAGAGGTCGGCCGTGAGGTTATCGGCTTCGATCTGCGACTGCGCGTCGAGCATCGCTGCGCGCGCGTGCGGTCAGACCCTCGAATCAAATGCGCGCGCGCCACACGACCAACGACGCGCAACACAAGACACGAGACACGAGACTCGTGCGAGGCCGGATACCGGATTGTACGCCGGCGGTGGAGGCGGTGAGAAGGCGGCCGCCGCGATTCCACATCATGGCTGCGGGCAGCGACGCGTTGGCGAGCAGCCCCACGCGCGCGTAGGTCAGCGCGTAGGCCGTGGCCTGTGGTGCGAGACGCCAGCAACGCCTCCAAGTTAGCGGCACACGCGTTCCTGCGTGTGCGTGTGCGTGTGCGTGTGCGTGTGCGTGTGCGTGTGCGTGTGCGTGTGCGTGTGCGTGTGCGTGTGCGCGTGCGTGTGCGTGTGCGTGTGCGTGGGGAGGGAGCAGCGTACGGCGACGTGGTCGACTCGCTGCTGTGGGCTGGCGAATCCGACGGAGCGGCCCTCCAGCACGGGCGGCAGCGATTCCATGTCCGTGAAGGCCGCGGCAAAATCGGGACTGAACGATCCCAACGACCGAGCAAACGCCTGCCCGCACCGAAGAACACGTCGCACGACCCGCACGACACGCACGACACGCACACACCACACACCACCACCGCGAGACACACAACACGGACAGAGATGAGGCAATGAAGACCGAGAGAGGTCCGAGGCGGTGGTGAGGTGTACGGAGGTCTCGTCGAAGGAGCTGTTGGTGCCGAAGACGGTGGTGATGTTGGCATGGGGCAGGTTCATGGCGGGGTTGAGCTCGATGAGCGCGACATCGTCCCACCTCGCGATCTTGCCCTGCCAGATGTCCGCCAGCACCGTCCCATTAAGCACCTGTACACACACAACACACAACACAACACACAACACACAACACACCACACACACACACACACATAACACAACACACACAACACACAACACACGACGTGAATTTGGCGTGTCGTGTGGTTGGATCGGTGAGAGGGAGAGGGCTGAGGCGCACGAGAGTGGCGTTGGCGCCGGGCAGGTTGTAGGCGACGGCCACGGTGTTGCCGGCGATCGGCAGCTGCACCACCCACGGGGACTGGAGCGCGTCGGGCGGCAGCGGGTCGTCCACCGCCGCAAAGTCGAGCTGGCCGCCTTTTGGTTGGCGTGTTAGCCCCCCCCCCCCAAAGAGCGAAGATAGTTCGTCTCGCGTGAAAGAACGAAGCGAAGTGTGCGGGTACCGAGGAAGAGCTGGAGGGCGGCGCTGGCGGGCTGTGGCGTGTAGGAGACGGCCACGGGGCTCGTGGTGAAGGCGTGGTCGGCGCTCCACACCTCCCAGAGACTGGTGGTCAGCGCCCCGCCGCCACCGAACACCTCATATGACCCACTAGCCGCACCTGCAAAAATAAAATAATAATAATAATAATGGGTAAATTATACGGCAGACGTGGAGATGTCACGCACAGAAATGCTGTACCACAATATGTATTTATTCTTATCAAGATGCAACTTGAAAATAAGATAAAATAAGATAAAATAAAAACCTAGCAAAGCAACCCATTTCATTTTATAAATCAGGTTGTCGTGAAGAACGTGAGGTACCGGCAAAGACAAGAAAAAGAGCGAGGGAGAGTGCCCGCGAGGAAGTAAGGGACGAGCGCACTCCTGCTCTGTCAAGCATCTTTTGCCTGCGCGCGGCGGTTGCCGCGGCAGCAAAAAAATTAATTGATAAACGGTGAGTTTCCAAAAATGGGCCGGCGGTGCCGCCCAATCCCAAGCCGCGCCCTTTGGGAAAACAACAAGAGCTGGCAAAGGAGTGGCACCACTGCCCGCATTCGCACGGTGCCAACAATCACAGCGCGTCAGGCCATGTGTGCGAAAGCAGGTGACC
>CACVKS010000903.1:0-14596 GCA_902749335.1 Acanthamoeba triangularis
GGCGGTGTGTGCGTCGCGACACAGGAGGCAGGCTCTGAACGGCGGCTCGCCCTTTTTGGCGGATCCATCTCCGGATGTGGACGTCGCTTCATCCGTGTTCTCGGGGGGAGTCACCCGCGTTGATCCCGCGGGGTGAGCGGGCTGAGGCGGCGGGTGGGGACCTTGCCCGCCCAATCCTTGCATCGATCGATCGAATGACCTTCCACCCCAACAGCAGCGCCTCCAACAGTTCTATTTTTTGTCTTGACAAGCAGCAAGGCACCCCGCATTTTGGAGTTTTTCAGGTTACCTTGGCAGCTGGCCGGGTCCCTATTCGTCAGGAAGAGACATTTATGACGGACACACCCCATTGGCCGGCGAATTATTTTTCGCTATTGTTTCGAAAAAATTTCGTTTCGAAAATACAATTTGGTACAAAACAAATCAAATAGAAAAAAAACGATCACCACACACTAAAACAAAAAATAACGAAGATGGTTGAGAGAGTGGAGGTGCCGTTCGTCAAGATGCACGGGCTTGGCAACGACTTCATTTTCATCGCCCACCCTCACCACGTGCGCCTCCTCGGCGCCTCGCCTACCTCGGACGACTACTCGACAAGTCGGCTGGGGCAAGTGGCCCGCGTGCTCTGCCAACGGCGCTTCGGGGTGGGTGCCGACGGCCTCGCCCTCCTCCTGCCCGCCCCGCTCACGCGCCACCACTTCAGGTGCTGCTGCGCTCCACTTTATTTAATTTTATTTTTGGTTGTGCATTACGGCATCAACCTATTGGGCGGTCAACAACAACAACAATAACACTTTAACAGGTTCGAGTTGTACAACGCCGACGGTTCAGCGGCGGCGATGTGCGGGAACGCGCTGCGGTGTGCGGCCAAGCTTGCCTGGGAGAGGCGCAGACAGCTGCTGCCGGCGACTCTCGATGAGCCCGTGCTGATTGTCGACACGCCCGCAGGTGCCTTGCCTACTTGCCTGCGGCAGGCGCTCAGGGGCCTCGATGAGTGTCTGACCACCACACACACCACCACCACCACCACCGCACGAACGCGCAGGGGAGATGGTGGCCCATCTGACGCTCAGCGAGTGCGGCGAGCGTGTGACGGCAGTTCGTGTGAATATGGGGCGGCCGCTCTTCGCCCGCGGCCTGGTCCCGTGCCTCCTGCGCGCCGACGGCGGCTCGAAGGACGCGCCGGTCCTGATGGCCGAGTACGCGCACGCCGGCCGCCTGTTCCGCTACTCGTCGGTCCTGGTCGGCGTGCCCCACACGATCATCTTCGTCGACGGCGACGAGGGCGACGACGACGGCGATGCGCTGATCCGTTCGCTGGGGCCGGCCATGGAAAAGGACCACGCGCTCTTTCCTCAGGGGACCAACGTCGGCTTCGTGCAAGTCCTGTCCGACAACCACATCAACTACAGGCACCGCCTCCAGACCGCACACGCGCGCTCGCGCACCACTCTCCTCACTGACACGCGACCGCACACGTACCACACCGCACACGAACGCAGAGTGTGGGAGCGCGGTGTGGGGCCGACGCTGGCGCTGCTGGGCGCGCAGCGCGGGTGGAGCGCGTGTGGATGGAGGGTCCCGCCGAGATTGTCTGCGAAGGCGTCGCCAACATCTCGCTGTGACGATTTTGTTGCTGTTTACGTTGTTTTAGTGGTCGACTCGCTTAACGCGGTCGCGGTCGCGGTGGTGGAGTTGTAGTGGGCGACGGAGCGGCACATAAGCACGATGAGCGGCACGCAGAGGACCAGCACACTGAGGGCCAGCCCGATAAAGACCCGCTCGACTGAGAAGCGCTCGATGAAGACCGGGCCGAAGTTGAGCACGATGAACGAGTACTGCCACTGGAACGAGTACATGCATGCCTGCACACTCGACGCGCTCTGTGGCCTGTGCGTGTCGTGTCAGTCCAGGCACAGCGGGGAATTCGCAAAGCGCAGATGAATACCGTTGTTCGATGCCGTAGGTGGTCATGCCTGGTCGCGAGAAGGTCAGCAGGAAGCCGAACGCAAAACTGGCCGCGAGCGTGATCCAGAGATTGCGGTTCACTGTCCCAGTGTCGACACACATCGTTGGAAGTGAGACGTAGGTCAGGGAATGGCAACGGGGGGGTTGCGGGAGTGGGCGCGCGTACAGAACCAACCGATGGCGACGGTGAAGATGGTGGTCAGCAGAGACGCTCCCACGACCGGAATCAGCCGTCCTGCGGTTCCCTGCGCACGATTTAACAAACATTATCAATTATAATTCTTTATTATTTTTATTTTTATTTTTGCGATGAAATAAATGAAGAAGTAAAAATAATAAGAATAATTGTTATTGCGTGCGGACCTTCTTCGCGAAGCCGTAGTCGGCCGCCCTGCCTCCGGCCACGGTGCCGAGGCAGTTGCCGATGCCCATCGGCAGGTAGGAGAGCCCGATCCCGATCTCGCTCAGGCCATAGATCTTTTCCAGTTGGATCTGTGACATGACACCACACACATTGGATGGACCTTAGCCAAAAGCACGCAGCACACACGCAGCACACACGCAGCACACACGCAAGAGGGGTTTACCGGGAAGATGAACATGATGAGAAACATGATGCTGAATGTGCTCGCGTTGATGAACGCGATAATGGTGATTGGCGGGTGGAAGAAGAGCTTGAAGACTTGGATGGGGTTGGCGGACTTCTTCGGTCCGCTTCGGTTAAGCGTGTCCGGCAAGAAAAAGAAGGCCTGTTCGCGATGTTAGAGGCCGTGGCGTATGGTGTCGTGTGTGTCGTGTGTGTTGTGTGTTGTGTGTGAGAGGGAGGGAGTACCAGAGTGGCCAGTATGAAGGCTGTCACGCTGAGAGACCAGAAGATTGTTCGCCAACCCAACAGCTCGCCCACAAATCCTGATGCAGACGAGATGCGATCACGAGGGTCAGCGGATTCAGCCAGCGCCAGTGTCAGGGCGAGAAGTTAGTACCCCCCACGACAGGCCCCAACACGGTGCCCAGGAGCACCGTAACCGAATACCATCCCTGTGGGGCACCACCGCCAAGTCAGGTTCGGCCCCAATGGCTTCAAACATGGGGCGACGTGGTACAGAAAGGATGTGAGCGCGGTGAAGCGCACCATGGCTTGGCCCCGGATCGCCGGCGGGTAGACATCGGCTATCGAGCCTAGAGGTTGAAAAGAATAAGTAACTGAATAAATAACAACACCAGTAATGATAACAACAAGTAGTGCTCTAGTGTGCAGTACCTGCCCCGACTATACCCGCTGCTGAAAGGCCAATCCCCTGCAACATTCGAGCTCCAATCAATGTGTACACATGCTGCGCCGAACTTGAAGTTGCACAAGCTCAGAAACACTTTGCACCAACACACGACACACACGACACACACACGACACACACAGAGAGAGAGAGAGAGAAAGAGAAGGTACCCTGCGATGATGGCCGCGACGACAAATATGAGTAGGCAGGAGAGGAGCACACCGCGGCGCCCATACCGATCGCTCAGCGGACCCCACGCGAGCGGACAGAAGCCCACCGTGAGCGCGTAGGCCGATAGAGTGAAGGCCACCATCTCCTCTGTTGTCTCGAGGTCGGCGATCACCTGCAACGCACGCACAGAAGGCGATGAGCGGCGCGCCGTGCGACAGTAGCAAAGCAAGCAGCTGTAGCGGAAGAAGATGATGAAGAAGAAGGTGAAGGCCGGACATACGACGTTCAGTGTCGGGAGGTACATCGTGGAGGTGATGGGCGGCAACAGTGCGGGCAAGGCCACCAAGGCCAAGACTCGCTGCCGCACGGACACCCACTTGGCGTAGGGGTCCTCCTGGGCAAGAAGATGGAAAATCGATTGGATTTAAGAAATGCCCGGGGCTGTGGCAGAAGATTTAGAGGACAGGAAGGAAGCGTACTTGCTCATCTGTGACGATGGTCTCGACGACAAGTTCCTTTGCAGAAGAAGACGAGTAGTAGGGGACCGGCGGATCTCCCGCCTCTTTTAGTGGTGTTTGCTCACTTTCATCGTCATCATCATCTTCTGTCGTGCGCCACTTCATCTTGCGTGCAATACCCCGGCTCGTCAAGCGCAAGTTCTACTCACTTGAGGGTAGTGCGGGCTATCGGCGAGGCCCGCTCCCGCCGCCAATCACCGCTCGTCGGACGGGCCTCAGGCCCGCCGCACTCGGGTGTTTCCCTTCGTCATCCTTGGGCGAACATTCGACTGTTGACCTTAAATAACATCAAGGACTGTTGTCCTTTTGAAGACCTTAACGAACATGTCATGTTTACTAAAGCGGGATAAATGTATGGCACCAAAGAGTGGAGAAGAGCATTAAAAAGCACTACTAGACTGTTTTTGTGGGGGGGTCGCAGCATCAAGTCCATAGTTCCGACTTAAAAAAGGGGGGCTGTCTTCCATCTGGTAGATGGGGGGGTGGTTAGGTGAGATGGAGATCATCTTCTCCTTGTGCTCACCAACAACCCTGGACCTTCTAACAGGGCCAGTAGCAATACGCAAGCAGAGGCTGGCAACACTCAGCGTTAAGGCTGGTGGTCCTTGTTGGAGGGCAAGTGCAAGTTTGGCTTGAACAAACAGAAGGCAGTGATCAAAGGACAGCTAAAGAAGCGAGTTGTTATTCTGGAATAAGTTGGCAGTTCTGGATCACAGGCATTTTAATCATTGGCTTTGGAAAACAAGTGCTTGACTGAGGCAGTGGTGGCTTTGGCAAGATTTGTGAAGTTGGCAGGACACTTGTGTGGAAAGAGAGATGTGGGAAGTGGAACAGGTCCACAGTAAGTGCTGGTGGTAGTGGAGAAGCTCTTGCCCTGAAGTATGGACCTGCTGAGTAGTTGCTGCCAGGTTTTGTCCTGAAGGGCCAGAAAAGTCATCTGCAGATGGTGCCTCAGCTTGGTGAGTTCAGCAGGGAAAGAGGAGTTGGAGCTGTGCTCTTCAGGGTTGTTGTCCAGTCCGTTGAGCTGACAGGAACTTGTGGTGACTGCTTGCAGGTAGGGTTGTGCTTGAAAAGCTTCTTGCAGAGTGGACAGCTTGCACTTGGTGTTATCACTTAGAACATTCCTGCCAAGAGTGGCAAACAGTAACTCCCCCATCTCTTCATTGAGGGAGAAGATTGAGTGCTCAAGAAGCTGAGAAATGGGTAGACCATACTCCTTCCAGTGGTTAAGGTGGTGTAGGAAAAGCAGGCAGTTTTTAGAGTAGGTGCTGTTCAGGGCCAGAGAGAGGAAGACCAGTAGAAGCTGACAGTAGTAAAGAAACCACATGTCAAAGTTATTGACCCACACACAAGCTCCATAGTTGCGCACCTGTAAGAGTAAGGTAGGGTGAGTTGATGCTCAGGCTGCAGGTTGTGAGCCAGGAGTACAATTGGGAGGAAAAACTCAAAGAAGTCCCTTAGCTGCACTGCTGCAGCTTGGTAGCCTCCAGTAGAATTGCTGCACACTGAGAGGAGGAGAGCCTGGTTTGGGAGGTAAGCCTCAGCCAGCAAGTTGAACAGGTGGATCATCTGCTGTGGTCGAGGCTTGAGGAAACAGAGGCCAGTAGGGGCAATCTGGAAGAATGCAGCGCCCAGGAGAACAGTCACATGGCTCTGCAAGGCAAGGGAGGGGGCAAATGGAAAACGTTTGTGAGTTATTCCAGAATAAGTTGGCCAGCACCTGTTGTACCTTCCAAACCAGTTCACAGGCAGCTTTGAGCAGATGCCAGGTGCCCAACAGGAAGATCAGGGTGTCACTTAACCACAGAGTGTGTTGGTTTTGTTTGTAGGCCCTCTTAATGTGGAAGGGCAGGCGTTAGTGCAAACTATCAGCACGAGCTAAAAACATGCCAAAGGATTGGCGTACCCTCTGATAATGCCAGTAGATGTTGATGTCAGCCACTACATACATGTGCTTTGAGTGGGCGTGTGTGGAGTAGAAATTGTCAAGTCTGTCAAGCACCTTGTGAAGCCCCTCATTGGTGCCAACATTACAATCCCACAGGTCAAGGGGTAGATAGTGTGAAACAGGAGGAGGTAACAGGGTCAGGTCTGCAGCAGTGAATTCAATGTCATCTGCAGGAAAGCAGAACAGTGAGCAAGAAACATTGAGGCGGAGGCAAAGTGGCGCTCACTACCAAGACAAGCAGCTGCAAATGCAGGTGTGTCCTCTGCACCCTCTGGCTTAAGTGGGTTGTTGTACAGGCGAAGCTTGTGTGTAACACTGGAAGCCAAGATGCTGGAGTAGTTAAAGTTATCAAAATGCTTCAGGAATGCAGTGAGGTGGTCACAAGACAGCTCTTGCTGTGTGTTGCCAGGTGCAGTTGAGGGGAGGATTGCAGGAATGGTGGCAGGCAGGTCCAGTAGCACCAAAACCACTGCAGTAGCATTGATTTGGTGGAAGGAGCCAACATCCAGGTTGAACATGAGTTGCCTGTAGCCCTTGTTGTAGTTGTCCACCCAGAGTAGGTGTGGGTGTTGCAGAAGTATTGATAGGATGGCTGACCTGTACAAGGAAATGTGGGACCTCATATGCTGAGAAAAGGTCTTGGAGCTCAGGCAAACACCAATTTGGGAAAGATAGTCTGCACCATCTTGGGAGAGTCCATGACTGCTGCAGTACATGGAGATGAAGTACAGCCCTCCTGTGTTTTTGTTGCTGATGTTCTTCACAGCAGCCACAACCCAGCCACACCTGCAGGAGGACCTGGGTCAACCTGAAAACTGCTGTGCTGAGAGATGGCGTACCTGTACCAAAGAAGCCCCTGTTTTTGTTGAATTACCTTGGCTACTTGATTTGGCACCAAGTGCTTCTGCGCAATGTGTGACATTGCCAGCTTCACCAGACTCTTTTTGCCACAGCTAAAGAACCACACCTCAAAGAGAAGTCCACCCAGTAGGCCTGTTGGACAGAGAGCATGAATGTCACTGTGTTCACCACTTATTCCAGCATATGAGTCCACACAGAAATTGGTAGCATAGACAGTAGCAGGGACAAACTCCCACTTATTCCAGAATAAGTGACAACCCAGCTTCTTGCTTGAAAGCAAACTCAACCACGGCCTTGCAGTGTGACATGTGTGTGGAGGGGTAGGCTTCTGGGATGAGGTACATCACCCAAGACGTCACTGTTTGTTTGCCTGTTCTTGCTCACCACTCTCCTTTTGCAGATGAAGTTCATCCATGACAAGCTCATCCACCACCCCAAAGCTGTGGTAGGGACAATGAAGGACCACTCCAGCTGGATGGTGCCCATGTATGAGTGGAATGCTACTCTCAAGGAGGAGGTTCTTTGAAAGCTGGGAAAGACCAACATCCAGAGCCTGGATCCCATGTTTCAACTATGGCCAGAAACCGCTACCAGCCATGTCACATCTCATCCAGCAGTTCACCAATCCTGGCGACACCATCATCAATGCCTTCACAGGCACCCACACCACTTCTCTCACTGCTCTTCTTGCACACCATCACAGCATCACCTTCAAAGCCAGCCAGGAGCAGTGGACAGCTGCCCAAGCTCACATCCCCACTCTCTTCAAAAAGCACTCCCTCAACCAGCTGGAAGAAGGCCAGTCCCCAACCAAGTCACCCCTCAACCTTCATGCAGCTGCTGACCTTCCTGCAGCTCCAGTCTACTCTCCTCCTCAGTCCTTCAACCTGACCACCTCTCAGACTATGACCACCGCGTCCAGCCCATCAAGCAGAACTACAGAGGATTTGCACACCTGCACTGTATGTGGAAAGCAAGACCATGAGGAGAATCTTGACTTCTGTCTTGATGCCAACTGTGCCAGCTACCTCCACAAGGGGTGTGCCCCTGTTCTGGGGATGCAGTTGTGCACCACCAGCTGTGTAAAGACAGTCTTTCCAGCCAATGAGTAGGTTGAACTCTCAACTTGCCTTTATTCCAGAATAAACTCTCTCTGTTCAAGATTTCAGCACAAGCAGCCCATTTCTTTGGAGGCAGTTCACAACCAGCCTCAGTGACCTGTTCCACGTCCTCACCATTTACTTTGACACTCTAAGACCTAGCCATTTATGCACACCTCCCTTCCTACTTCTGCCAGACTAACACAGCAGAGCCTAAAGTATGTGACTGTTCCTGCACTTACTCCTCAAAGGCCTCCCTTTGTCACACCCACTCTTCTCTCATCATCCAACACCCCCATCCTTTCTGGACCCCTGATCATCTTTTTTACATTTTCTTACGGTGCTTTCATGAACAACATTTATCCTGCTTTAGGTTTATGTGCATTGTCGAAAAGAGTTGAGGGTAGCTGGTTGTTTACTTCTTGCGGCCGGCGGTGAATCGAAGGCCGAAGTAGGCGACCACGTTCCACAAGGCCAGCTGCATGAAGAGGAACAGGAAGCTGGCCCAGATTTGGTTCTCCTCCTTGTCCAGGTTCATTGCGTCCAGCACGTCCTGGCCAGCTGGTGTGTGGAATGCGCGGGGAATGAGCATTGAGCATTCCATCCACCCACGATCGAGATGCGGCGGCTGGGTTGAGGGAGGGCGTACTGGCATAGACGCAGGTGCCGTTCACCCGTTCGGACGACTCGCAGGTGAACTCGAGCCCCTCGAACTCGTTGATGGCGAGAATCTGGAAGCCGTACTTGAAGAGCGAGAAGTACTTGACCCACGCCACCCATGAGGGCACGCTGTCCTCGTTCACCAGCAGTCCGCTGAAGATGGTGAATGGAATGAAGGCCGCCGGCAGGAGTGCTAGCGAAGGAGAGGTAAGTATAAGTGACGGGGGGATCAATAGAAGAGATGTTCGGCGTACCGAAGGCCGCGTCCAGGTTGGGCGTGGATGCGCTGATCGCGATGGCGAGCGAGGCCGAAACGAGGGTGACCAGGATCATCGCCGCCATGAAGATGAAGAACTTGTCGGCATCCGCCTGGAATCCCACCTAATAAGATGGAACGCCAAGTTTAGTTTAGTTCCTCATCAGGAAGAAATGCACAGCGAGGAAGAGGGCAAGGTACCATCCAATAGGCAATGCACGAGAAGAGGGCGGGGTAGAAGGCGAGGAAGGGCAGCTGGGCGACGTTCTTGGCCACGTAGTAGAGGAAGGTACCATAGGCTCCCGCTGAATGTTCCTTGATGAATATCATGCGCTCCGAGTGGAAAATCATCACCACGGACATGAGCGTGTCAATCGACTCGTTCGTAATCACGAAGAACAGCGCTCCCTTCCGATCCTGCACCACCCCAGGAGCCAAAATCGCGTGAGCCTCTTCACATGGGCTTAAATGATGTGATGTGAGTGCAGGTGTGGGTGCGTACGTCGATGCTAGTTCTGTCGTTATCATCGCCAATCCGCAGGTAGATGATTCCGACGACGATGGCCAGGAACAGTGTCTGGATGACGTGGAGGTAGGTGGCCGTGGGCTCTCGCAGCCGCTCCAGGAAGGTTCGATAGAGCAGCAGCCCGAGCCGCAGGATGCTGGATGGCTTGCCGCTCGTGGCCGCGGCCAACTGGCCCTTGTCCATTATGACGCTCTCCGCCTCCTCCGACACTTTGCCTGACTCAACGTCGTGCTGCTTGCTGCTACCATCTTTTCCTTCTTCTTCATCACCCTCGTCGTCATCGCCGTTGGTCGATGGCTTCTCCACCTTGTTCTGCAGCAGATCGGCGTCGGGCGAGGTGTCCTGGTGTTCGGCATGAAGGGGGTCCTCATCGGCTGTGAGCTTCCGCAGGCCCTGTTTAGATCGGTACGCGTTCACGAGGCACTTGACCCGCTCCACTCCCTCTTCCTTGGTCGCGATGTAGCTGTCGATCTTGGCCAAGTTCACTGCGAGTGGTGGAAATTGGTGAATGGGTGAGTCAGTCGTGGACGGCTGCTCACAACTGTTGGTGGATAGACGTACTGATGTATTCGGCGGGGTTGGTGTACTGCGGGCAGGGGTAGCCCAAATCGGCGAAGTAAGCCACCACCTCGCTGGTCGGTCCAGAGTAGATGATGTGTCCCTCGCACATGAGGATGAGCTTGTCAAACATCATGAAGATGTCGGTGCTGGAGGTTTAAAAAAATCAATGTAAGCCTCCATTCTTCGTCCAAAGAAAGCGAAAGTAGTGTCGCACCTGGGCTGATGGATGGTGCTGACGATGGTGCGGCCCTTGGCAGCCAACGCCCGCAGGGTCTCCACCAGCGTGTAGGAGGTGGAGTAGTCCAGGCCCGATGTGGGCTCGTCCAGGAAGAGCACCGACGGGTCGGTGATCATCTCCACACCGATCGAGGCGCGCTTGCGCTGGCCGCCAGAGATGCCGCGGTTCTCGACGTTACCAATGCGGCTATTGCCGCAGGTCGAGAGGCCCAGCTCGTCGATCAGCTCCTCTACGCGGCGGCGGACCGTCGATGAGGGCTTGTCGACCCGCAGACGGGCCGAGAACCAGAGCTCCTCGCGGGGCGTGAGGTTGGGCGACAGGATATCGTCCTGGGTGACGTAGGCGCTCATCCGCTTCCACGACCGGCCCACCTTCTTGCGCGAGGTCCCGTTAATGCGCACCTGGCCCACCTGCTTGCCTCCGCTGTCCTTGCCGATCAGCGTGTTCAGCAGTGTAGTCTTGCCCGCCCCTGAATCAAGCGGAAAGATGAATAGTAGAAGAAGACAGGCCCTAGAAACTACCGTGAAAGATATGGGCGGTGCGTACCGGAGGGACCCATGATACAGGTGAGCTCGCCTGGGTGGATGGATCCGTGAAGATTCTTGAGGAGGAATCGCTTGCCGGTCTTCTTGAAGGAGAATTTCTTGCCCTCGGGCTTGGTGGCGACGGTGTAGCCCAGGTCGGACCAGGAGATGGTGATGGGAGTGACTGAGGTGTGGGTCGTGGTGGCTTCTCGCGAAACCGGAGAAGAGTCGCCTCCGTCAGTTCTGGAGATGTCGGAGTCGCTCATGCTGTCTATGCTGTCGAGTTCGAGTTCGAGTTCAGTGCTGTGCGACATGGTCGGGTAGTGCTTGCTTTCAATGGCAATTCTAACCTCGTAGTTCCTTTTGTAGGTTGCACCGCGGGGTGGATCCAAAATCCGATTGGTTCGGCTGAGAAGCTTACGTTTTGCTTTGTCGCGATTCGTCCCGCCGGCAGGCGACGGGACCAATCGGCTTTTGTTCAGGCTCTTCGGGATCTTCAGCATTTGCCACAAAGTATGTGATCAACGAACTCATTAAACTTCTTGCACAGTTCCGGCTTGGCGAGGCGTACCCTCGCGAAAGGGCACCGGCAAAGTGCCGGGCTACCGGCTATCTGGCCTCTGCTACACCGCGCAGTTAGTCTGGGTCGCTAAGCCGAAGTGAAGGCGGTAAAGGCAGCGGATGCCCACGAACGGGCCGAGCTCGCCGAGAAGAACCCCATGATCTGGACACTCGAGTTGAAGATTCGAAAAGAACGCCTCTATAGGGGGAAAGGAATTGTAAAGAGTGCAATGTACAAAAAAATCAAGCTTTGGGGGAGGGCATGATTGTGGTCCACGCGTCAAGAGGGCATCCATCTCCCCCTGCCCCGTCGGCTGTTTCAGAAGAGTGTGCAGCACTTGCGGCCTCCGGAGCCGCCGAAGCCTAACGAGCCGCCCCTGGACTTGATCACCGTTCGCAAGGCCTCGTCGAAAACTGTTTTCACGCCCTGCCAGGGTGGATGACGGACGGAGTGGCGCCGACCCGCAACGCAACGAAGAAAATGTGAGTGAGCGAAGGCGCGCGCAATGTGGCCTGATGAGGGACCGGGTGAGCGGTACCTGTTGCGTGAGCGCGCTGCACTCCACGTACTTGACCGCCTTGATCTCGTGTGCCAGCTTTTGTCCCTGCGCTCAGCGGTCGGTGAGCTGATGATGATGACGGCGCGGGTACGTGTTGACAACCCGAGAGAGGAAAAGATACCTCTTGTGTGGAGATGACCTTCTTGCCGGTGGACTGAAGCTGCTTGACCACACTCGTGTCGGATCGAAGATCCAGTTTGGTGCCGACTGCGGAACCATCAACACCATAAGAAATGTTTGTTCTGCGTCAGCTGAAGCCCATGTGACACGACACACGGAACTACACGCGTGCATCTAGAGGAGCTGAGAGGTATGGTACCGAGCAGGACAGGTGCGCCGGGACAGTGCTCTCGCAGCTCTTTCACCCACTGGACACGATAACGTACGAGGTTGACCATGAGTAAACCACGAGGGAGTGAGTAGAGGCGGGGTAAGGGAGAGAGGAGAGGGGGCCGCATTACTCGGTTGGTAATGTTGTGGAAGGAGTCAGAGTCGACGAGAGAGAAGCAGGCGATGAAGATGTCGGTTTCGGGGTAGCTCAGGTGGCGCAGCTTATCGTATTCTGTATTTCAAACCACGCTCAGTGACCACCACTGCCGATGGGGAGATAACTGGGGGAGGCGTGCCTTCCTGGCCGGCCGTGTCCTATCGCGATTGAGCAGTGAAATGGAGAAAAAGAATGAACAAACGAACGAATGAATGAAGCCACTGAGATGAGTCCAGGTGTGCCGTGATTTGCAGTAAAGCGAATGCAGGGTGCGTGCTGTGACATGTACCCACAGGTTGAGATTGTAGCACACGCCCTCTATCTACACAGCACCACCGGATGAAGGGACTGAGAGTGAGGAACGACAAACTGTGGAGGAGCAGCAGCAGGAAAATGAGGAATGGGGGAAGAGAGGAAGAGGGGAAGAGAAGAAGGGAGGATACCATCACAGCCGTTTCGTAGTTGTCGAACACTGGGCCGAGACGCAAGAAAAAGAAGAGGATGAGCAAAAAGCAAAAAAAAAAAAAAAAAACTCGAGCGTGTTCGGGCGTGGCGTACCTGTGGGCACGTACTCGGAGGGAAACTCGTCTTTGCTGTACGTCGCCAGCAAGCAGGTCTTGCCTGCCACCGGCAGAACAAAGATACGAATATTAATCTTTTTATTTTTAAAAAACAATCATGAATAATAATTTTTTCAAATTCATAATAAATCATAATCATACAGACCAGAATAAAAGAACGAAAGCGACAAGAGACCACTGTAGAAGGTGTGAGATTGTGTGGAGGGAACGAACCTACGGCACCGTCGCCCACCACCACGCATTTGGCAGATTGGGCCTGCATTGCTCTGTGGATGTGATTTTGGATGGAATCTGGGGGCGATGAGGGGTCGTGATGGAAATGGAATTTCTTCCAGCTCACGCGCGAAAAGAAAAGGCCCCTTGTGTGAGACGGTTCACACACCAGGCAGATGCGTCGGGGAGACAATCAACGAAAGCAGATGGATGGTCACCCTTTTCTGACCGTGCCTCAACAGCAAATGGCGGGAAGAAGACACGAAATGAATTACGCGCAATTTCAAGGCACGCAATAAAAAGCGTTTTGAAATTATTTCGAAAATTTTCGTTTACGTTTCGAAACTTTCAAACTTTTTCTTTTTATTCCTATTTTCGTGGTAGCGGCAACACGCAAAAAACATAACCAAACGCAAAGACAGAGTATTCCGCGACGAAACCAAGGTTTACCCCAACATTTTGCGGTTTTCCCCGTTTCGTTACGGTTTTCCCCTGTCTTTGCGTTTGGTTATGTTTTTTGCGTGTTGCCGCTACCACGAAAATAGGAATAAAAAGAAAGAAAAACTTCGTTGTCACGCGAGGGAGAAGACACAGCGAGCTCAATCTCAAATAACACAAATAGAAAGAGAAGATGGAGATGCCCAGCGACTTGGCGACGTGCATGGAGACAATTCCGCCGGCCCTCGACGAGCTGGCGAAGAGCCAGGGCACAGTTCAGCAGATCGCGCTCTACTGCAAGGCCGCCTACCAGGAGGGCTCCGATGTCAATGCTGTCTTTGAACAGACCAAGAACTATACCAACGATGCCCTCCAAAATGTAGTTTATCATGTACACAACGTCGGCCTCCAGGTCCGTATCCTTTAAATCCCCCCCCCCCAAACATCATCATTACCTCAATGCACGTCTTTCCTGCAGATTACCAACTTCTTGGAGGTTCAAATGAAGGAGATTGAGAAGATCGATCTCCAGGTGCGACTGCTGAGCGAGGTACGTTTATCCTCTCGAGCGATCATGATCATCGATTCTATTTATTTTGGCGTTTCGGTCCTTTTTGGATGATGTTCAGTCTTGCCGTTGGGGCTGGGGCGAGGCCACAGCTAACGTCGCGCTCTGCTCTTCTTCCCTTCTTTTTCTTCTTCTTTTACTTTTCTTCTTCCCTACTTCTCGTGGGTGGCCACCTTACGTAGCGTATGCGCGCCTGCCACGAAGCGTCGGGCGCGCCCGACAAGCAGCTGATGGAGGCGCCGCACCCCTACAACCAGGCTTTCTCGTCCCGCAAGCTTGCCGGTACGTGCTGGTCGTCTCTCGTGCCTGTCGTCGATGTTCGCATCGCGTTGATGGTCCTTCTCCTCACCTTCTTCTTTGTCATCGTCATCATCTCCTCCTCCTCCATCGTTATCTGTGGTCCACACAGGCCACGAGCTGCCTTGGTCGGCCCAGCCCCTTCAGCCCCTCCCGCGCACCATTATCGACCTCAACGCCCTCGACGGCGTGGGCAACGGCGACTCGTCCATCACCTCCTCGCGCAGCGGCGCCCCGTCGCCGCGGTCCATCTCCTCTTCCTCTTCACTCGGTCCGTGCACCC
>CACVKS010000904.1:0-13095 GCA_902749335.1 Acanthamoeba triangularis
CCAACCAACCAACCAACCAACCAACCAACCAACCAACCAACCAACCAACCAACCAACCAACCAACCAACCAACCAACCAACCAACCAACCAAAGCAATGATGGCGCTCGCGTACTTGAGTATCAGATCGGACGCAACGCGGTTCTTGCTTCTGTGTGCAGGCCCAGTGGGTCGTGAGTGTGGTTGTGGGATGGCAGGCAAGTGTGTTGTTGTGGTGGCGAGTGAGAGAGTCGATGGGCGAACCCGAGCAGGAGAGGCAGGGAGGGCCGGCACTTGACGAAGGTGTCGAGGCACTCGGAGGCTTCACAGGCTTCGTCCAGGGAGGTGAGCGCCATTTGGAACACCTTGGGGTGGTCATCGCCCAGCTTGACGCGCGGACAAATCGAAACAAAGCAAAATAAAACGAAAAGCGTGTGAGATAGTGGGACGACTGGGGCCTTAGGGGCGTGAGCAGTTTGGGCACCTGCTTGTTGAGGAGCTGAATGCCCCACGCCGAGAACGAGGCGACGCCGGAGCGGTAGAGAAGCCGCAGGTGCTTGGTGGCAAAGTAACGTACGGGCTGAAGGAGACCAACACACACCCACTGAGCTAAGTTCATCACCAAAAAACAGAGAGAAGAAAACAGAGCACCCACCCAGGATGTCGACGTCAGTGACTTGGAGATGAGCACCCGAGCCTGGCCGCCACTGCGCTCACGTGTGATGATTGTCAATCGTGCGCCGTGTACCAGAAGACGTGAGTAGTGCTTTCAAGCAAAAAATGAGCAAGGGAAGAAGTGGTAAAGGCCGAGCGTACATGGAGTAGTCCAGCGAGGTGAGGCTCAGGTAGGACAGGTTGGACGACGACTGCATCTCGCCCAGGGACGCGAAGATCTTGTACTGGTTCATCAGCTCCAACCCCCTGTTTCGCCCCCGATCGGTGGTCACCACCAGGGTTGGGTTAGTCGCAGGGTTTCAACCATGGCCCAAACGGCTGTGAATGAATGAAAGAAAGAAAGCAAGAAAGAGACCTGCTGGACGAGGACAAGGTGCCCAGCAAGGTAAAGTACTCACGGGCCATCAACTCAACCACTCGGTCTTCTGCGAGAATGCGAGCAGATGATTTCTGCACATAATGAGAGGGAGAAGGGGGCAAGAGAGCGCGTTAGGCCAAGGATCAAGGCGCTCCCCTCTTCCCCAATTGATTTGTGAAGGACAACGTCGAGAAGCAAGTGGTGGCCGTACCCCCTCAAGCTCGTCTCGGAAGAGTTCCGCCACCTTTCGCACCAGCCCGTGCTGCTTGAGGAACTCCTCGCCGGCCTCACTCTGCAGGAGCAGCTCCACGCACAGACACGCAATGCGCACGTACTTGCAGAAGGTCTGCGTGCCCCCAAGCTTTGTTAGTCTCACCACAGCTCGAGCGGTTATTGGTTAATGATTGGCGGTGGCGGTGGTGGTGGTTGAGGAAGAGCGTACCACGGTGTGTGGCTCCTTCATGATGCTCTTGTCGCTGGGCTTGAGGAAGGAGAGGATGCGCTTGATGAACGTGGTGCGCTGGGTGGCGGTCGTGAAGTGCACGGGGTTGCGCAGCGGACCCTCGAGCGTCTCCTCGATCAGGTCCCAGTCCCACTTGGTGTACTCCTTCGTCGCGAGGACCTGCGTTTGCTGCAGCTTCTGCATGAGCTGGCTCGGCTCCATCGAGTAGTCCACCTTGGCTCGCACGTCGTCGATTCTGTCCAGCTTGCGGTCCCGGCCTTTCAGGCGCCGATACCGGCTGGCGCCACTGGTCACCACGGAGGCGCCGCTGTAGTCCTTGGACGATCCTTGCCTGCGGTGCACGATCACGTTATCATTCATGCCAATATATAAACATATAACTATCTATATTTATGTATATATTATAAAAATATTATTAATGCGCTTCGGGTACCTCGACTGGGCGCATTGATGGAGGTGCGAGATGATGGTCGATGTCGAGGACCTCACCTTGGGGTGCTCCACGCATGAGACCGCGTGCGATACGAGTGTGGCCAGCGTCTGTCGACAGAGACTCCACCAGGTTAGGGGTCAGAACAGCGGTGAAAAACAACTTGTTGGGTAAGCGAGCAGACCTGCAAGCGGGCGACCTGCACGCGAGGCAGGAGAGACGGCGACATCTGCAGGAGGTCGCCGAGGAGGATGGTGGCCTTGAACCCAAGCCCCAGGTTGCCCGAGACGCCGCCCGGCTGGCTGACGACGCACACGTCCTGCTGCTCCTCGACCTGCTCCTTGCCCATATCCACCAGCGCCTCCACCAGCCCGCAGTTGACAAAGGCGATCAGCAGCGCCGACCGGTACATGTTGACCAGGTTCGGCCTCTCGCTGTAAACCCTGTATCACCGCAATCCGCCGGGTTCGTTAGCCCAGGCCCCGGGGGGGGGGTTCGAGCTGGTGAGGGATTGCTTAAGCTCGGTTCTGGGCGTTAGTAGTAGTACCTGGAGGGATTGTGCAGGGTGGCGACGTTGTGGTCCTTGAAGCTCTTGGACTGCGCGCCTTGTCTCGACGAGAACATCCACGAGTCCTTGTCTTGTGGGATCAGAATGCCAAACACCGAGAAGAGCATCGCCAAGATCAGCTCCTGCGCAGCAACACAGCCCACACGCGCAAGTGAGCAGTTGCACGGCAAGCACAGTAAGTGAAGTGGAGCTCGAGTGCCTTGACTTCGGCGTGAGGGCTGACGCGAAGAGTCTCGACTAGGGAGCGAAGAGCGAGCGGATCGGCAGCGAAGCTGATCAGGCCGGCCCAGTTCTTGAGGAGTGCGCCCACGGCGTCCATGCACACCACCCTGCCCGCCCGACACTGGTCCTTCGCCGCCTTTTCCTTCTCGGCGTCCTTGGCGGCGTCCCCGGTCTTGGGCGGGAGGATCTCAGGGTCCGTGTCCGTAATCGGCGCCAGCAGGCACTACAGAGCACGAACAAGATTAAGAAAAACCGGATTACGTTGAGTCCAGAAATCAGAGATCGACCGATCAGAGATAGAGATAGAGATAGAGATCGTACTTGCAAGTCGCAGCTGAGCCGAACGTAGGGACGGCAGGCAGGCTCGTTGAGGAGGTAGAGAACGGTGTTGAGCAGGCTGTCCTGCATCTGCACGTGATCCAGATCCGCGGAGGCCTTGAAGATGGTGCGTATGCCGTTGTTCAACGCCACCACCCGAGGATTCGTAATCGCTGCAACAACCCCAAAGAAGCTGATCAGCTTATGAGCCACATTCACGGTGGAGGCGTGATGTACCAAGGCAGCAAAGGGCCTCCAGCGCAATGGCTCGGAACGGGTCATCGGCAGACTCAGCGATGGCAACCAACGCGGAGACGATGGCGCGCGATATGTACATGGAACCTACGTCGATCATACGATACACGGCCCGGAAGGCCTGAATGCGCTCCGGCGAGTCCTCCTTCTCTCTTTCCAGGGATCTGGGTAGGAAGGTAGGAGGGTAAGACTGGGGAGAGCGCAGTGTAGGAACCACCCTGGTGGGGAGTGGAGTGTACCGTGCGAGAAGGAGAGCTGTGTGGCTGGCGGTGACGTGGCGCACGAAGAGAGGATCGACGGTCATGTAGCGCAGGGTACGGAGTGCTTGCACCCGCACGACGAGCCGTGGGAAAGACACCAGGCTTCGAATGCTACACAGAAACACACCAAGAGGCACAAATAAGACACGAGTAGCTACACGTGTATGCGGGAGGGACTGGGCGCACCAAAGCACCACGCGACGAGAAAAGGATTCCGCGAGCTGGGTCATGCTACTGCTCAGCGTGCAGAGTGCCTTTAGTGCGTCCAACTTCTGACGCAAGTTGGATCCTTCGTTCTCGAGAATCTCCAGTTGTGCGACAGCTGCGCCATATGATGCGGTGAGAGATCAGAACAAGGAAGGAGGAGGAGAGGGAAGAAAAAAGTGGGGAAGGACCTTGGGGCAACGTAGGGACTGGGGTCGCGGTCGGAGTGGGGCTGTGGGCCTGTTCCTTCCGCAGCCGAAACTCGGCTTTGGGTCTCATCGTCATCTTCAATTTCCCAGAGTGTGATCTGCCTCCCCTCAGTACTGGTGGGACCCAACAAGCGGTCGGGTCGAATCTTGCTGTCTCCCTGGCGGTGCAGAACTGCCCCAAGAGGCGGTGCGGAAAAGGGAAAGGGGAAGAGAAAAAAGAAAAGAAATGTTTTTGTGGGTGGGGAAGGTACCTTCGGCCATGGCGAGCCACAACCTGGCCGCCACTTCACAAACTGGCATGTTCCTAAGCCAGCCCCACCCATCTCTTTGTTGGTACTTTGAAGGAATTGGAATCAAGTTTGCTTGGGTTGTCCCTTTATGTGGCGAGCAGTGGGTGGGGTCAGTGGAGGAGAAGGAAGATGGTAGAAGAAGAAGAAGAAAGACGGGAGAAGATGAACAGGAAGGGCTGGAAGGGGGCGCCTTAGGCGGATTCGTTGATGGCCTGGTAGCCGCGAGCCCTCTGCATCCTCTTGACGATGACAAAAATGATGGTGGCCACGACGGCGAGCACGAACAGACCACCGGCCACGGACAGACCGATGATAATGGCCAGCTTCCTCTTGGCATCGTCATCCTCGCCTGTACATCATGAACAACAACGTTGAACGAGACCAAGAGGTGAGCTCACCGACCGCAGCAACGTACATGAGGAAGAGAAGGGATGATCCGTACCGCAGACCTTGGAGTCGAGGCCCCAGTGCTTCTTGGCGCAGGTCTCGTTGGCGGTGAGCGACTTGTAGAAGGGACCGGCAGCGGTACCCTCCCAGCAGGTGCCGTTGGTCTTGTTCTTGCCGGTGCCGAAAGGCTCGCACCAACCGCACACGGTGCCGTCCTTGCTGTTGTAGGCCTCCACGCACGACTTGCAGTTCTTGAACGACGAGCAGTTGCGGCAGTCGGTGGCATTGAAGTGCCAGCCACCGGTGGTAACGTTACAGGTGCCGTCGGCAGACACGTTGGCCGAAGTGCCCTCCAGGCACAGACCGAAGGCCGGGCACCAACCGCAGTTTGACTGGCTGGCGCAGTCGCGGCAGTTCGTGTAGTCCGTGCAGTTGGTAGCATCCATCATGTCGAAGTCCTGACCTCGCACTACGAAAGAGGCAAGGCAGACGTTAATTTAATGCGCATCTAAATTGACTCATTCTCAGCCTGGGCGTTGGGAATTTTTAAATAAAAATGAAGAAAGAAGCTTACCGGAAGCGAAGCAGAAGCAAAGGGCGAGGACGACCACCACCAGAAGAGAGCTCAGCACCGACATTCTCGACTGAGGAGACCGAATGTTAGGATAATTCATTAAAATGCTGATTGAATTGATTCAATAGGGAACTGGATAACCTGGGGTGCTGATTGGATTAAGATTTGGGAAAAATCACTCGAGGTGGAAAAGGTTGCAGCGGTGTACCATTTTGTTTGAGACTTCTTGATGCAGAGATGCAGCGGTACGGCTTTCTGGTCGCGCGGAAGAAGAGAACGAAAAGAACGTCGGCAAATACCTTGCCCCTTGGCCCCGAAAATGATAATCAAAATTATAATCACAAAAAGAACACACGGCGTTTAGTTGTTGTCTTGGCCTTGGCCAGCGTCATCTTCTTCGCCATCATCGGCCATGCCTTCCTCTTCTTCTCCTGCCTTGGCTTCTTCTTCGTGAAGGAGCTCATTGTCTTCTTCTTCCTCTCCACCCAGCTCCACGGCCTCGATCGCACCTTCCACCTCCATGGCGGCTTCTTCGTCTTGTTCCTCTGCTTGTTCCTCGTCTTCTCCTTGTGGTGCTGACTCCTGTACCACACCGTTTTCCTCCAGCTGTGGGATGAGAAACGCGCTGATCTCCTCGAGAAGCTCTGCTCGCTGCTCCGGGGCCAGCCGCACTTCGAACTGTTCCACGATCTGATCACCGACACCCAGCACAGACGTATAACATATGAGGGAAAGAGGGAAAGAGAATGAGAGGAGAGGAGAGGAGAGAGGCAAGCAACAAGTAAGTACGACGATCGCGCTGATATCCACGCTCACCTGAGTGCAAAACACAGCGAGCAAGGAGAACGGCCGTACCAAATGCAGCTCCACTTCTGTGGTGGGGCAGTGGTTGAGTATCTGCAACACCTCGGCTTTGGTGAGCGCGTACTTCTTCACATGCTCAAGGAATTGGACCACTCCTTGTTGTTCCTCCATCGCCGCTTGTGTTGTAGAAATGTAGCCCAGCACCTGCGTAAAATAGATAAATAAAATATAAAAATGAATATAAAAATCTAATCGGCTTGGCGGAGGGGGGAGGCAAAGTGTACCTGTGCCTCGATCAAGGGTACGTGACGAAGCTTTTTGCTGGCATTGTCGAGAGCATGCTTTTCCCGAAGCAGATGGTATACTTCAAAGTTCGAAATCAATCCGGCGGTTGAGTCCAATCTGTTAACAATCGATTGAAATCTCGTATCAGTGTGTGGTTCGAGAGGGCTGGTATTGTGCACGCTAAGGGAAAGGGAAGAGATGGGAAGCTTTACACTTGCATCTGGTTGCGATTGGAGTACAATTTGTTTTTGAAATTATACAAAAGAAAAGAAATAATGCCCACCTTTGCCTGCTGCACCTGAGCCTGCCGAGGCGAGGCGATCAGAGACCCCGCCGAGACCAATGCTCAACGACGGTCTTGAGCTCGTTCTCTAATCGGTGAAGCTTGCCCACGATGAGACCGGTGACGGGTACGATGTCGGATGGTGGTGACTTCTTCTGCCGTTCCTGCGGTGGTGCCGAAGGATCGCCGAAGAAGTCCTGCTCGAGTCTCTTCATCTCGTCGATGTAGTGGATGTCGCCGAGGAGACTGAGCAGCACTTTTCTTCGTCCCTCGGGGATGGTGTCTGTCTTCTGCAGTCGCTCCTTGATGAATTCTAGGTCGGCGCAGGGCACCAGCACTCCTTCGTCATCAGCGCCGCTCGCTCTTTCCTTTCCTTTCCGATCGCTCGTGGCCGTGCGAGCTGACACGGCTGAGGGCGCGAAGCTGAAGTGGCCATCGGTGTCGGCGAGGTGGAGGCCCAGCAGCGAATTGCATTCGTGCCAGAGGAAGAGCATCACACTGTGCGCGTAGTCGTCGATTCGGGAGTAGATGGTCCTCTTGAGCGGGTTCACCAGCCCATCTAGTAGGTGTCGCCTCATCGGCAGTGAGCCGCTGAAGGTTGGGCACGCACACAACATCAGCATAGCAGATAAGCACAAGGTAAAGAGACCCAACAACCACACCCGCTAGGACGAAGAGAACCTGTCGATGTTCTTGCCCGACGCCTTGAGCAGAAAGCGTATCATCTGCAGGTTCTTGAGGATGACGGGCATCGAGCGGGGCGGCTGGTCTATGTAGTGAAAGGGCACGGCGTCGAAGTCGTAGCCCAGCGAGCGAAGGAACGAATCCACGCTTGTCTCGATGAGCTGGAGCCACCACCTCGTCAGGTCGTCTTTCTGGCTCTCGAAAAAGTGACCATGCGCCAACTTCGCATAGGGAGTCAACCCAGACTCTAATTCCACCTTGACCGGAGGTGCAAGGTCCAAATCTAGACCATGATTCAGTGCGAAAATTGTGATTAACTTGAGGTGCCCCGAGCATATGGAGGAAAAGGCAGCATACCCTCAATCGGCAACAGGCCAGTGTCAGTGGGGGCCTCGCTTGCGTCCATGCTGTGTGGTCGGCAGTAGATGCGAGGGCACCAGAAAATGATGGAGAAAAGCTGAAGGATAAATGGAAAATCCCATCCTTGTTGCCGCCTTTTTCGACATCACCGGAGACCTTTGGACCGTGCCATGAGCATTGATTGAACGCTGAACGGAGAGAACTTGACGGTCGACGTTCCCACCCCCTCCGAGCTTTGTCCACTCCATCCGGCCCTCTACTCGAAAATGGCAGGAAATGTGGGACAAAAATTCATCTCGCTCCCTGCCTACGAGGCGATGTGGGAGCAGGTGTTGGAGTTGACCCCCGAGTACGATCCCAAGATATTGCGGCGCTATGCTCCGGCCAGTAAGGAAGTGTATGGTGAAGTCAATCCGGTGCTAGTCAGCGACTTCATCAAGGCTCTTAGACTGTCGAGCCAAGATGTGCTCTACGATCTCGGCAGTGGCGTGGGGAATGTACAACCCCTTCCCTCCCTGTGTGCCCTTCCATCGCAAGATTTAAAGACGTGATTGTTCGGCCCCACAGGTTGTGCTGCAGGTAGCGGCACAGACCGGCTGTGTAGCCGTTGGCGTTGAGATTCGAAGTGAGCTCACCTCGATTGGGCAAGCCCTGCTCAAGAACTATCAGACTCTGGTACGTGCCCATCTTATTGAGCTTTGGTAGCGCCTCGCAACCCTTAGATCTAAGGGTTCACGCCATCAGTTGCGAAGAGCCCAACTCTTGCGAGGAGAAGTGCAACTCGTGTGTGGGGACATTCTAAGCCCCGAGGTGGACCTCAGGTGCGTTGACCCCGATCAATGTGCTGCGCTCTTGCTCGGAGTTGTAACGTTCCTCTCCTCCTGTAGCAAGGCGACGGTCGTGTTCTTGAACAACTACTGCTTTCCACAGCACCTGGAGCAAAGCGTGCTCAAGAAATTCAAGGCGGGCCTCAAGAACGGAGTTCGAATCATCACGCTCAAGTATGTGTTCCTCCTTTGGGCCCAAAGTGTGTCCTCACCATGTTGTGACCATGATTGTTGGGAATCTAACGATGTTCTGCTGCTCAGGGACTTTGCACCTCGATTCCGGCCTACAAGCACTCGCTTTGTGAAGAGCTATTGCCACCTCTTCAAGTTTCCCTGGCTCAAGTGCGCCAATCTCCTCACTTCCCCTCAAATTGCCTTTGTCGAAATGCCTAGCCTAACCATTGGACGCTACGGCCTATTGTGTAGGTGCCGCTCTTCGCCCGATGCAGTATCCTGGACGGACAAGAGCGTGGAATACTTTATATATCAAGTCGATCGCAACAACCTCGCACGGCAGAAAGCGTTCAAAGGTTCGTGATCGCTTCTTGGCAGCCAAGTTCTATGCCTTAGTTGTGTAGTAACATCGGTTCTTTCACATGACACAGAGGCAGCCAAGAAGGGGCTCCGCCTCAGCGACAACCTGGTGTGCTCGCTTAAGGACGGTGAGATCGTCGTTGAGGCGGCAGTGCCTCCTCCGGCAGCTAAGGGCAAAGGGAACGAAAGCGAAGAGAACAGTGACGTCGAGATAGGCGCTCTCATGCAGGCCGAGTTCCGAGGTGATTCGGCCAAGCATCTCCTTCACGTGCTGCGCGGAGGACACGCGCTCACCCAGATGCTCAAGTCTCTCGGCTGCGATACCACCAAGTACGACCTCGCACCGATATTACCTTCTTCCCTGTACCTTGCTCATGGGCTTGTAATCGTTTCATTTTCGCAGGTTGGAGGCGAGCAACCAGCGAGCAGGAGAAAAACTGAAGGAGGCCGAGCTGAACGGCGATTTGGACAGGGCCGATGGTGCTGCTCCACCAAGAAAAGCCGCAAGAAAAGGCCAACACGCGAGGTCCACCACTACCCGTTCAGCGTCGTCTTCGACTTCACCGCCGATGCTCGTCTCTACGGAGGACAGCTTTGAAGAGCTCATGGAGCGGTTTGCAACGTGGCAAGCGGAGGCCCGGAAGAAGGACGGCAAGCGCGGTCGAAAGGCCAAGCGATCCAAGCCCGAAGACCAACGCGAGATGCCCGTCACCCTGGCCACACTCAACGACGAACTGAAGAGGTGGGAGAAGGAGGTGAAGCTGTCCAAGAAGCGCGCTACCCCGCACAACGTCTCAACATCGGAAGGCAGCGAGTGGAAGGCTCTCGCCGCCGACTTTGCCAAGTGGAAGCGACGACACGACACCCGCCAACACTCCAGGTAAGTCAACGCACTACAACCAATTATAGTTCATCACCAATCGCTAACTGCAGCTCATACAGCAGCCCCTCGTCGGCGTCTGATGACCCGAAGACGGAAGAGGCAGCGGCAGAACCGGTGGCCGAGCCAGCAGAGAGTTCCAGTCTCTGGGACCAAACGCCACCGGCCACCGGCTCTACTCCCGTCATGGAGTACAGTCTGCCTCCAGGGTGGGTCCGAAAGATCAGGTGCGAGCCCGGCGGCCGGCGGCGGTACAAGTTCACCTCTCCCACGGGCAGGGTGTTCGTGTCCTTGAAGAGCGCCCGCGAGTTCATCGATGAAGAACGGAGCCGCAAGTGCTCCGGGGACACTTCCAACTCGTCTCCTGCCACTACGCCGCCGGCGCCGCGGAGATTCGCAAAGCGTCGATCGGAGGAATTGCGCAAACTCGCCACCGCGCCCAACAAGAAGCAGCGAGAAACGAAGGAGGAGGAGGAAAAGGAAAAGGAAGAGAAGCACGACGACGGCAACAGTGACAACGACGGAGACGGCGAAACCAGCAACGATAGTAACAGCAGCATGGAAGCCAAGACGAACGAGGAGGCCGAGGCAGGGGAGAAGAGGCAGGGACACTACACACCCACCAGACGAGCGAGTGACCAGCTGCCGGAAGGGTGGCGCCGGCGCAAGCGAGGCCGGTACTGGACGTACACGAGCCCGGACGGGACCCTGTACCGATCGCGCAAGCAGGCGCTTCTCGCCGCCAGCGGCCAGTCGGGCGTCCAGGTCGACAGCGCGGAGCAGCAGCAGCAGCGAGAAGAGAGCGAGAAGAAGGGCGAAGAGGACGAGAACAAGAACAGGGAGAAGGGGCAAGCAGCGCCGGAAGAGGGATGTGTACAGACGACAACTACGACAACGACAACGAAGAGGAGGCTGGCGCGACGATCGGCGCCCGCCGCGCTCGAGAGGAAGCGGAAGCAGGACATGCAGCGCGAGGTGGAGGCCAAGGAGGCGCAGGAGGAGCTCAGCAGGCAGGAGGCGTGGGACACACAGGAGGATCGCTGCGATCGCGCCAACATCCGGCGTCGGGTGAGCAATCCTGGGCTGGCGTCATCATCATCATCACGAGAAACGGACAAGAGCTTCATCGTCATCATCAGCGACGAAGAGGAAGAGAAGGAAGAAAAGGAGGAGAAGCGGCCGCAGAAGAAGTCGAGGCGTCAGAGGGAGCTGGATCGTCTGCGCGGGTGGGATCAGTGGCGCGAGGACGAGCAGAAGCGGAAGGAGGAACTCCAGCGCAGGATACGCGAGCGTCGCTCTTCTTCCTCCACCCGCTCCGGCGACGACAACTGAAACACCTTGAAAGAGAGGCACCGGCTCACTTTTGTAATCAATCGTTTGCGACAAAATTGGCGGTTCTTGGCGTGCGTTGCGCTACTGGCGCCAAGATCACAACTCGCGAAAAGATCGAACGCCATCAACAGAATCAGAATCGATGGGGAAGAGATGAAGCGTCGTGGGATCACGCGAAAGCATCCAGGGACCAGAGGCGCAGACAATGCAGCGAATACCTTGTCGTCGCTGCCCTCCCCCTCTCTGACAGCGCTCAGCAGGCTGGTCCAGACGACCATCCCTGGAGCACCAGTACCAGTGACGAAGGGGTGGATGAACGCTGCAGCCTTTGCCGGCTTGTGGCACGACATGTGCGGGCACAGGTCGAGTCTGCCGTACTCTGTCGGGCCGCGATTCGTTGACGATCTCATCCAGCATCTCGCCCTCCAGCCCGACGATGTCTTCTACGTCCTCGGCTCCGGCTCGCCAGGCAGTAGCGCAGTACCCCCCCCCAAAACAATGAAACGAAAGATTAAATTAAAAAAGATCTGATTTTATAAATTCAATTTATTATTAAAATAATTAATAATATAATAATTATTATATTATTTTGTTTGGGTTGCCAGGTGGCCTTGCAGGTGGCGGCCCAGACAGGGTGCCGCGTGGTGGGCGTGGAGGGTGACAAAGCTGAGTACAACGCCGCCATCGCTCTCCAGCAGGCCTTCAACGCCAAGGTACACAAGCACTCTCGATGGTCGTCCTCATGTCACTGCACGCCCTAACCGGTGAGACACGCCGCCCCGGAAGGTGGCGGAAAGCAAGCAGTACAAGCAAGGGCGGGTAGAGTTCTTGCACGTGGACGTATTCGAATTGGTGCCGGCGGGCCTCGGGTAATCGCTTCTCTTTCCTGTCCCGCGCGAGTGTGTGTGTTTTGGCTGCAGTCATCCTCGTCCTCATCCTCTTGTTCTGCTCACTCTGAGTTCACAGCAAAGCGACGGCGGTCTTCGTCAACAATCTGACGCTCAGTCCGCTAGAAAACCAGCGGGTCCGCCGCATGCTCGTCTGCAACCTTCCACTCGGCCACACCCCCGTCGTCTCTCTCCAGTGCGTTCAACAACCCCACACGAAAGAGAACGCTCAAGTCAAGTCGATGTTGATGAGCCAAGCCAAGCTCATTGGTGTGTGCTGTGTTACAGGGAACTGGGGTTCTCCAAGACCATGGGTCCCTGTCAAAGGTAATGTCACGCTTCCTTTCCCTCTCTCACTCTCTCTTGTGCCTTACGTGCGCTTGGGTGGTGAGAGTTGAGGGCGAGTTCTGACTTGACTTGGCCATGATACCATCGCTGTAGAATCCATTCGCCAGCGGAGGCGGTGAGCTGGACGAAAGAAAGCGTGCCCTACTACCTCTACCATGTTACTAGTTACGATCAAGAGCTCTTCCTCTCATTGTGGGGTGAGTGATGTGACTGACAGGACGCCCGCCCACGCACCACCGCACGGCTACACAGGGTCGGCGCCACCGCCGCGCAACGGGGAGAAGGAGGAGAGCAGACGCAAGGCCAGCTACACCGCCGTGGAGATGATGGGCGGCGGTGGTGACGAACTGGGCGAGGCCGCCACGGGGACGCAGCTTGACCTGGACGCACTCTTTGCAGAGTACGGAAGCAAGGGCGACGATAGCGACCGCAAGTCGCGCAATCGCTTCACGCCGAAGGGAAAGCGCGGGAGGGAGGGAGCCGAAGACGAGGACGAGGAACCCGAAGACGAGCGCGACGGTGCCATCGACTACAAAAAAGAGAACGAGAAGTTGGACAAGCAGTTCGCGGCCCGCATGGAAATTTTACGCCAGCTGTGTGTGATGGAGCGGCAGGGCCTGATGCGGCGCATCGAACGCTCCGAAATGCGGAGAGCCCACGGCCACGACGTCGCGCAGTAC
>CACVKS010000905.1:0-15774 GCA_902749335.1 Acanthamoeba triangularis
GCGCCGGCGGTAGTGGTGGTCGAGGTGGCGACCCACGAGTGGAAGCCGCAGCGAAGATGGGGCAGCGGGTGGTTGCACGACCAGAAGTGGCGCGACTTGGTCTTGCTGTACTGTCGCACGCAAAGCAGCGCATGCTGACGACACGCCGGCGGACCCACCTGTATCACTGAAGGCGAAGGCGAAGGCGAAGGCGAAGGTGTCGTTGAAGTTGAAGTTGTGGTTGTGGTTGTCGATGGAGTTGATGATGACGACGATGAAGATGAAGATGATGATGTAGTTGAGAAAGATGGCGCGAGTGTGATGTTGCCGGTGAGGGGAGCAGGGTTGAAGAAGGAAGAGGTGGCTGGTGACGATGAAGTCGACAGCTTCTTAAGGGCCAGCGGCGCCTTGAAGCGGAGGCCGGGCGACACTGCCCTGCTCTGCTGTCTCGGGTGACCCTCAGCTTCGTTCTTTTTCCTTCGCGGGCTCGTCGACGCTGTTTCTTCGCTCTTTCTCGATGTCGTGGTAGTGGGGCTTCTGGGGGACGTCGCCGCCTTCGTCGCCGTCGTAGTTGCGGTGGAGCCGACAGCCGCCAGCGACGGTGCGGGACTGGCGTGCACCACGATGACCTCGGATGGTCGCGGGCCGTCTTTCTTGCGCAGCGTGGTCGGTGACTTCTTCCTCTTTTTGTTGGCCACGCCGGGATCGCCGCGGTTGGTGATGTCGTCTTCGTTCTTTCCCTCCTCTTCCTCTTCGTCATCGCCATCTACAAAGTGGCCGGAAGAGAAGAGGCCCGGATCAGTGGTGTTCTTGGCCACGGCGGCCGCTTTCTTCTGCTTCTGTCGCTCGGCCCTGCCGTGCCGTTCTCTCTCACGCAGCACCCGCATGGCCAATCTGTCCGCGTGGCCACGCAAGCAAAAGGGTGGGTGCCCACAGCGCGTGCAGCACAGCAACTAAGAGACGAGCCCAGCAGTACGTACCGCTGGAAGATACGGTTCACGCGGCACACGTTCTGAACCAGGCTCTTGTTGTCCACGAAACGCAACGCGTGGCGCCACACCGACGCCGGCAAGCCGCCGACCACCATCACGGGCGCCTCTGCAGTGATTTGTATTATATTTTAAAACATTAATATAAAAAATAAATAAATAAATAAATAAATAAATAATAACTCGTACGGGTGGCTGGCAAGGCTGTCCTGCGCGCGTTCTTTGAGTAGTAGGCATCGATGGTGGTGGTGGTGGTGGAGAGAGCGGGAGACTTGGGCCGCTCTTTCCTCTTCTTCATCCACGGCCCGCCCCCTTCCTGTGTTTTGGCGTCGGAGTGATCTCGTACGACTAACGTCCCACCCACTACGCTCAGTTGCTTCTTGGCTTGGACGTCCGCCTTGTTTGCTGACCCTTCATCATGTTCATGGTGGTCCTCATTTTCGAGATTTGCAGACGAACTCGAACTGCTGTCCTGGCTTGGCGGCACGACGATTCTCTTGGTCTTTCTTCGCTTCCGATGCTGTTCACCCTTACCATCTGTGCTGAAGGCAATATTGCCCTCCAATTCCCTGCACAGTTGCGTCTCGAACGACATCAATCTTTCCAGCCTTTGACCTTGTGCCGGCGGTTGCCGATCTTGCACGGATTTATTTCTACTTAGAAAAAATTGAGGTTCCTTTGGGCTGTCACACTGTTTCACAGCACTCATCGAGCCTGTAGCACCTCGTCGTGAGAACAAAGTAACACGCGCTGGCTTCGGCTCGCCACGCTTCTCTTCCCTGTGAAACGCCACGTGGGACTGGGGCAGAGCAATCGCGTGAGCAGTTTCTGGTAAATTCCACCCCACTATTTGGGTCTGGTCTCGGGCTCCACACTGCCGGAAATTGCTCTGGGTTTGGGCTGGTGGTACCCGGAGGCTCTCAAGTCTTGGCAGTTACATGGCGCGTTGGGTGTATGAGCGCGTCAGCGTAGTCAGGCGCCCTTGGCGGAGATCTCCCAAACTCCTGCCTCCTGGCTCCTTTAAATGTGGCCATCATGCAGTGCTCTTCATCAAAACACTCAACATCACCCACAAGAACCTTCAACCCAGTCCTCCCCTCATCAGCAATGAAGTACATCACATTTGCGGTGGTCTTCGCGGCCTTGTTCTGCTACGCTCTTGCAGACTGTAACGTGAGCATCAAGCAGACCCTCGGCAGCGCCTGGCAGCAGGAGGGCAAGAGCCTCTCCCAGTGGAACGTGCAGCTCACGGCCGGCTCCGAGGCCGTCAAGTCGCTCGAGCTCGCCATTACCGGCGCCAAGATCATCCAGTTCTGGGAACTCACCAACCAGTCCACCGGCCTCTTCGCCCTGCCCGCCTACCGCCTCCAGAACGGAGGCATCGTCGCTGGCCAGGTCCACCAGTTCGGCTACATCTGGGAGTCCTCCGCGCAGGCCACCATCAACGTCGCCTCCATCAACTGCGCCGCCGCCGCTCCCTCGGCCTCGCCCTCTGCCGCGCCCGCCAGCCCCAGCGCCTCCCCGGCTGCTCCTTCGCCCTCGGCCTCGCCCTCTGCCGCGCCGTCGATCGTGGCCACGCCTCAGCCCAGCCCGGCGGCCAACGGCTGCGGCGCGAGCGTGAGCATCAGCACCAGGACCAGGTCGGGCGGCGGCGTGTGGCAGGAGAACGGCAGCACCTTCCAGATCTTCGACCTGACCATCACCAACAACGGCCAGCGCGCGGTCAACGGCGGCGTGGTCACCTTCGGCCTGGTCGAGGCGGGCGCCGCCATCACCCTACGGCCCGCTCCAGCCGGGCGCCAGCCAGGGCGCCGGCATCGTGGTGCGTCTCGCGGGCTCGACCTCGGCCGCGCAGCCCACTGTCACCCTCAGCGGCCTCGCTTGCCAGTAAGCCAGCGGGCCAATCAGACATACCTGCACGATAGGAAGATATTCTCCTCTTCAAGCAGCCCTTCCCTTCATCTCATCCTCTTCCCTCTTCTTCTGCCAGACAGCTGGCCTCCTACCCTAGCCTCTAGTATAAATACATGTTCACTCTTGCTTACCCATCTCGTGCTGTGTGGAGAACGTTCCTTTATTGATGACTCGAGACGCTCTGCTAGTAGAACCGGAAGCTGCAGCTCTACATCGCCATCATGTCTACGTGACGTGCGAGGGAGATTAGTTAGGATGAGCATTTTTGAAGCCAAGGTTAATTAGATGGTGAGGGCAACGGTACTGTCGGTGCGGGGCTGGCCTTCGCCTCTGCTCTTGGATTCGTTGAGCTCGCGCAGGATTTCGCCGGTGATGGTATGGTGACTCTGGTGCTTGATGAGCTGCTTCACCTGCGCCTTCTGGTTGGGCGTCATGTCTTCCTTATACCTCTGCACAAACACGAGGAGGGCCTGGTGCCATAGCACCGGCAGCATTCTCTCCTCCTTGATGAAGCCGACGAAGTGGTCCACAAGAGCGTCGATCACTCGGTAGGGAAGCGAATACTTCTTATCGAGCAAGACGCGGATAAAGATACTGTTGGCGCCTGGTAGTGGTTTCAATCCAAAGTGCAGTGTGAGCCAAGCACTCTGCCAGAGGGGAGGAGATGGGAACGTACCAGAGTACTCCATCTGGGCAATCTTGAGAAGAGCAACGGCGGATTGGAGGGCAGGGATGGAGACCTTCACGATGATACTCGCCACGATGGTGGCCTCTCGGAGAGTGCAGTTTCGCGCCTAAAGCCAGGCGCCACACATACCCAAGAAACGAAGTCAGCAAGACCGAGCGACAGAGAGCAAGCGAAGACACGCAGGCCGTTGGAGAGAGCCATACCTCGCAGAGAGGGAGCACGATGCCCTTGTAGAAGGCGGCCGGCTTGAAGACGGACTTCTTGAGCGCCATGTACAAGTGCCAGTTCAGCTTTTTGTTCTGCTCCATGTCGTTTCTCACGTGAGGCAGCAGGATAAGGTTGTAAAATCGCTGGGCCATCTTGGCGTTGAGGTTGGACGCGAAGATCTTGGTGGCGGCCGCCACGGCGACCGGGCTCCAGTTGTCTGGCGAAGCGAGCCAGTCAGCCAGAGACGCAATAATAGATAGTATCATAGTGGGCGTGAGTGTTGTGCATGCGTGGAGTGCGGGTTGTGTAAGTGTGTGAGTGTGACCATCAAATTATAACCGTCGGCGTGGGAAAGAGAAGCCGACTGCTATCTTCGTGATGGAACCCTCCACACCATCACGTGGAAGAGGGTGCGGATCGCTGTGGGCGCCATTAAATTATACTTGGTCATGAAGGTGTCCCAGGTATAAATCGTGAGGGCCGTTTGTGTGGCTGTGTGCGGCCGTGGTGCAGAGGAGAGGGGAGCAGGAACCTGGCTCGGTGAGGTAGAGGATCTCTTCCCAGTTGGTGAGTGTGGGCACCATCTTGAACGCCTTGGGCAGCTTGCCCGACTTGTACTTAGCGAGCAGCCTTCCCACACTGCAACGCATTCAAGGGTTGGCACAAGCAAGCAAGCCAAAACACGCAGTCGAGGGAGGAGACAATACCCACGGTAGACCTCAACCACCTTCGGGTTGAGCCTCTGCAAAGGAGGTCCCTCTTGACCTGCAAAGTAGGGCAATACGAATGAGCTATGACGATGGCCAATAAAGAAGTGAAGTGAAGAACGAACCCTCGCGCGCCATCTCCATCTCCTTTTCCTTGATCTTCTCCATGATTATGTCGGCCAGGGTACGTCGTGGCTGCTCGGGGGCAGACCACATGGCCAGCGCCTTCTCCTCCTCCGGATCGAGAACAACCTCCTCCTGATCGTAGTCTCCTTCATCCTCGTCAAAATCCTCCTCGTCCGAGCTTTCATGCCTCTTTGTTGTCGTCCTGACCTTCGCCGATACTCGCTCCCGCCTCCTGCATACGCAAATCGCGAATGAGTTTTCTGCTTACTTGGAGATTAGTGTTCAAGAGGCGGGATGGACGCACTCTTGTTGCGCCTCTTCCAGCTGCTGCTCCTTGGCCATCGCAAGAGCCTTCTTACTCAGAGAATCGGACACGAAATCCTGACATCGCAAATTTGTGGAAATCGTGAGGATTGGAGTTGATGGTGGCCAGAAAATAGAGATTCACTAATCGATAGTGCACGAACCTCATCCTGCTGCATGCGGCTGTGTCGGGTGGCCTTCTCCCTGGGCTTTGCTCTCGGCTGTACATACTGTTCCTTTTCTTCGGCCCGGGTGATTTGGGCCGCAAGGGGCTCGTGGCGCTTGGTTGTCTTTCCCTTCCTCTCCTTGGGCATCTTCTTCTTCCTATGCGACGTCTTTGTTGGTAATTACTTCCCTTACGCAGATGGAAATGGACCGGATGAAGCAACAAATGCAATTTGAACCGGGAAAGATGAAACAGAGAAAGAAGGCGGAACTCAGGAAAACAGAAAGATAATCCATTTCTTTATTATAATCTGTCGACACCCCGCACTCGGCTATTGTCGGCGTTCGACGAGTGCAAAGTGCCCGCTTCCCGGAGACCTCCGCGCCTCAATCCCCGTTCCCATCCTCTGTCTGCTTACGCCGGCCCTAACCAAGAAAACCAGGCCACCATGTCTTCGGGTAGCTCCTTCTCTTTCTCCTCCAATTTGCTCCCCAAATTGACAATCAAGGCAATTGATTTTCAGGGAAGTCAAAAAATGCGAAGAAAGGATCGGTGCCGTCCCCGAATGCCACGCAAGGGAATGGGCCACAACTCTATGACAAGCAGATGGACACCCACATCTTCGGCTCGAGTTCGGTGGACGCCATCTTTCGCGACGGCTACATCAGCCAAAAGGGACTCGCCAATCTGGCCCACTACAAGTACTCGGGGTCCGACCTGAGTTTCCTCTACAACCTCGTCCTCACCCACTACTTTGACTGGCTCGTCCTCCGCATGCCCCTCTGGATTGCGTGCGTGTTTCCCTCTTCCCTCTTCGCTCCTCTCTCCGGCGTGCACGCAACTCCTGCTGCGTAATTGGCGCGTCGTTGCTTGCGACCGTTACAATTGCGACCCGCACGCGTGTGCCTTGGCTAAAACACCTCTTTCTCTGCATGTCGTGTGCGTTGCTGACGCAGGCCCAACATGTTGACTCTGATCGGCGTTATGTTCAACTATGTATTTTACTTCCTTCTTGGCTACTACACTCCCCACCTCACGGGCGTGGCTCCCGCGTGGGTCTATTTCGTCTCTGCCTTCTGTATCTTTGCCTATCAATCCCTCGACAACATCGACGGTCGTCAGGCCCGACGGTATGCACCACACCACACCACTCCAAGTCCCTGGTCCTTCCCCCTGCCTATGATCACTTATCATCAATCGTATCGTGTTTGTGTTGATCAGAACGGGGTCCTCCTCTCCGCTTGGTGAGCTATTCGACCACGTGTGTGATGCTGCCAGTTGTCCAGTACGAACAACGACCATTTTTTTTTCAGTCACCTAAGCACGTTCTGATCAACGTTCCTTGCATGCCCTCGTCGCAGTTGTTCGCTCTTTCCTTGACGGCCACGTTGCAGCTCGGCCCGTGGTATGGCTACGCTACGCTGCTCGCCATCTGCCTGCCCTTCTATTTCGCCCATTGGGAAGAGTGCGTCTCCTCACCTCCATACAACATGCATCCCGCACACTACGGCCGCACACAGCCACACAAACGGCCCTCACGATTTATACCTGGGACACCTTCATGACCGAGTATAATTTAATGGCGCCCACAGCGATCCGCACCCTCTTCCACGTGATGGTGTGGAGGGTTCCATCACGAAGATAGCAGTCGGCTTCTCTTTCCCACGCCGACAGTTATAATTCGATGGTCACACTCACACACTTACACAACCCGCACACCACTCTCCGGACGTGCACAGACAGAATGGTCTTTGATTTCAGCGCAGACATTACTAACTGCTGTGTCATTGATTGACCACAGGTACTATTCGGGGTCGCTCGTCTTGGGCAAGTGGAACGGTCCCACCGAAGCTCAGGTCCTGAGCATGGCGGTCTACATCGGAACCGGCATTGCTCGTACACTGTTCATCCTTTGCCCTGCCATCCTCAATCGAGTGCTTGCCACTAACGCGCCATGTCAACACCGTGCAGGGTGCTACGACTTTGACTTCTGGTCAATCAACCTCTTCGGGGAGATCAGCATCGGCAAAGCCCTGGCCATCAGCTTCTACATCGGCGCCGTGCTCACGTGTGCCACCCAGTGCGTACCCCTCACACATCAGCTGAGGTTCTGTTGCTGTTTCTTCGGCCAGCCCTGACCGGTCTGGGTTGTCTATCAACAGCATCGGTAAGGTGGTCGGAATGCTCAAGCACCGTCCCGGCGCCATCATCAAGGCGCTTCTCCAGCTTACACCCATTACCGTTGTGGTCGGCCTCGGCAGCCTGTGGATCGGCCTCTCTTGGGAGCTGTTCGTCGCTCACCCGCGCACGATCATGATGTCTTGCGCCATGGCCTTTGTCTACCTCGTGGTACGGCCCGTCTCCACCCGTGGGGTGTTGGTAGGTCTTCGATTAACTGTCATGTGTGTGCACTTTGCAGACTCGTCTGATCGTGCAGCGCATCTGCTCGGAGCCGATCCGTATCTTCTACGTTATCGAGGTCCCCTTCTTTGTTCTGTCGTTCAACGCGGTCTGGTCGCGCTGGTTCATGATGTACGTAGTGCAAGGCCTCTTGAAGGTCAGAAGATGCTGTACCGTGGCTCACCGATGATGCACTCTTGCTCCAACAGGACCCCTCTTGTTGAGGAGGAGGTGCTGATGTGGCTCTTCCTCGTGTACTCGGTGAGCAACGTGGTCTTCCTCGGCTACTCCCTCATCAGGCAGCTCTGCGCGCACCTGAAGATCAACGCCTTCACTATCCCCTATCCCTCGTCCTCGGCCGCCAGCAAGAGACTCCCCGCCAAGCGGGACTAGGTGATCAATCGCTCAAGAGGGCAACCTGCAGAGGTAGAACTGATACTCTTGTTGGTTAGATTGTAGTCCTTTGGATTAAATCTAGATGTTGTCCTTGTTGGCAAAGGAAAGCAAGAAGTTGCGGAGGCAAAAAAAGGCGGGAAACAGTGCGCGACAAAAAATCAATCGTCGAAAGCAAGATGGAAGGTGGCGGAGCTGCCCTCTCACGCTACGAAAAGACCAACCAGACATTGCTGGAAACGATCGAAGGCCGGCACGCTCGAATCGATCAACATGGGCTGGTATGCCGCAAGCTCCATTCCCAGCTTCACATTTGAGATCAATTTACGATCTAAATTAACATGAAATCCCTTCAGGCCCAACTGCTAGATAGGAACTACAAGCGGTTCGTCGACAATCTCTCAACGTATAAGCCCTCCTCCTCTGCATCGCTGGAGAAAGTTCGCTCGGGCAAGGTGGAGCTCGGGGGCAAAGTCCAGTCTATTAATGCAAGCGAGCGCGACTTTGTGGCTAAGTTGAGCAAGCGATTGGTACACGAGCTGCCCGCCCTCAGCCCTCATCTGCAGGATGAGATCTCACCAGAGGCGCCATGCTGCCATCATATAGGACCTTGACGCGGTAGAGGCACTCAAGATCTTCCGCAACTTCATGAAGTATGAAGCAACGGGACGCTTCGAGTACGATGCCGAAACCTCCCTGCGCGAGGTACGTTCCTCAGCTCGCTGTATGCAGCCTGAACCCTGGCTCACGCTTCACGATCCGGTGCCGCGAAGGTCATGCGGCACTACTACCGCGAGCGACAAGCGCTGCTCAAGTGCCTCTCGGCTATCTTCCGCATCTCCATGGCAGACCAAGATAACACCCCTGTCGAAGAGGCACAACAGCGGCTGAGCGATCCCAAGAACAAGCTCGACCGTCGTATGCTCGAGCAGTTCATCAATCTGTCGGACGAACCGGTCCCCAAGGAGCGACTGGTGCCGATCCGCTTGCTTCCCTTTTAGCCTTGCCGTATGTCGATCCCTTACTCTCGCTTCCGTCTGTGTCACAGGAAGCGAGGCAAGACCAAGAGGCCTGGGCGAAGAACAATCTCGAAGAGCAGAGTCTCTGCCTAGAGGTTCTGTTCCTCTACTTCTACTGCCGAGAGCCCGTGTTTGAGCCAGAGACCATTCTCAGCTACGCGCGCTATCTCAAGGTAAGAGTGACACACCACCAGGCTATCGCCTCACTTAAGAGCCACTCACGTGTTATTGTTTGTGGATCAGAAACACATCGCGTGGAATAAAATCCATCCACTGCTAGGCGAAGAGAGCCGACCGCTCATGAACAGGATCTGCGTCCAGTGCGTGTTGATTTTATTGGCGCTGTTCGGTTTGGAGACCATCGTCGAGGATGGAGATCAGACGCCCGGCAGGTACGACTTTCCCTACTGTCTGTTGGATGCCAGCTCTCAATCGATCTTATTGTCTGCGGTTATAGGGCAACAAAGGCACTACCTGCCGAGACACGGCATTTGTTCGACAAGGAGTTCGAGCAGTGGTCCACCGACCCTGCCCACAGTCCTCTCCTCTTGGCCTGGGCCTGCACATCCCGTTTCAAATTCAACGGCAATGCAGCCGTACGTTGATTCCAATCGCAAGCTGACTTTTGCTGCGCAGGCCATTTTTTGGTTCTAATCACCTCTTTCTACAGCCCTTTCTGCACAGGGCTCGCGACCTGAACGTGGTGCCGTTTTTGAGCGTAATGACTCACGTGTTCGCCCGCAACGACGTATGCTATCCCTCTTCCTCCGTCTTCGCTGCTAGCTTTGTGTACTAATCCTTCTCCCGTGCAATCTTGCTGTGCAGCCACACGTTGCTGGCTACAAAAGTGTCATCTGCGGCGGAATAAGTGCTGCCTTGACGTGCTTCGATATTAGTGCCGTGGGGGAGTTTGATCATCTGCTTCAGCTCTATCACGACATCTTCTTCAACGAGACCGCTATCACTCTGTACGTTCTTCCGGCTAACGTCGCCGTCGTGGGTCCGTGACTCACGTGGCCTTTTTGGACTAATGATGCATTCTCTGCACCAGCCCTTACTTAAAGGCCAACTTCACAAAGAAGTGCAACGCGCTCTACCACATCTCGCGATCAAGCTTCCCTCACGAGTTCGACCCCTTCGTTCGACTGAGCCAAACTTTTGCTGCGGACTCCATCTGCGCCGAGTTTATGTTCCGCCAGATCTTAGAACTGAAGCACTTTACCATGTCTCGGTTCGTTGCCGCCTCGTCGATAGCACCCTTATACTCGTGCGCTGACCATTGGAAAACAGAAGCGAACTACCGACCAATCTGGAGTTGGCTACTGCCCCGCCCTCTTCCGTAATGACGATGCAGGCTATTAGCCTTCCGGGTGTTGTCATCCCTGCCAATTGCAGAGGCCTCGTGCACCGTGTTGATAGCGATGAGGTCATACAGTGGAACGTCGTACGTATTCGTCCCGCACTGTTCCGACACTACTTTGACTCATACCCCACTTCGTATCCGTTAAGGGCAACTACTCTGGGTGGACCTACTTCATGGGCAAGATCTACGTACTCGCCACCAAGCTCTCCAATCGCCAGCCCACATCGGCATCGGAGATCGTACAGGTGACGCTCATCCTGCGGCTTATGAACCAGCTGTTCGCCAAGAAGGACGACCTGATCAAGTACCTGAACGATCACCTCAAAGCCGCCATGGGACGGTATGTACACACACACACACACACACACACACACACACACACACACACACACACACACATGCAACACCAGTCGTATTGACTCAACAAGTGCTTTGCTATGGGAAAAAGGAACACCAACCTGCTGCGCCAGCTCTTCACCCTACTGCGGACGTCATCGAACCTAGCTTCTTCCTCGCCTGCGTTGCTGGAAATGTTGGACGCGTGCGTGCGGTGCATCAACCACTTCGCCACCAGCCATCCGCTTCAGGTGTGGGAGGAAATGCGGCGCGGAGGAGTGCTGCAGGAGGTACGATCCTCTGCTACTCCAATCACACACTGGAAAACCTGACTGACCAATGCCGGTGAGCCAGATGTCGTCCTCTATCAAAGGCAAGCCCGACGGTGACATCAGGCAGATTCTGATGCTGGAGCAGAGGAACGGCCTCTACCCAATCACGATATCCTTCCTCAACCTTCTCTATACGCTGCTCAGCTACGCGCGTAAGTGGCAGCTCCCAGGTAATCCTGTCCAACTAAGATTCTTGGGCGAACCGAAAGTAACTAACTCGCACTTCTTTCATGAAGAAATGCAATCAAACACGATGCAAGACGAAGAGGACATGGACTCGGTATCCTTGGAGGATTTCCACCCGTGCTTGTCCTTCGTCAAGGCTGACCTGTTCGCGCGTTACGAGTCCTGGCGCTACCAGAAGCCGCAACAAAAGCACAAAATCGGAATCAAGGTACTTGCTTTCAATGCTCTACTGCTAGGATGGGAGTATCTGACCGTAGTGTGGTCCTGCTCTGCTGCAGATCATGAACATATTTATTGATATCCTCAGCGAGGACACCGTCAAGAACTTGACCGGGCAGACCCTGCCAATGGCAAATATGGATACGGACCTATCCTTGGCGTCCCCCGTGGCCAAGTATCAGCCGATGACTCCTCTAGGTACCTTCAACAACCCATTTCCGCGAACGCTGTATCTTACCTGGTCTGCAGGCACTCCGTCCCACTCTCTGCTTGGAGGTACTCCACTGCGATCTCCGGCGCGGGGCACTGTCGAATACCGCCAGGCGGCTCTCACAGCCGTGCGAACAAGGTGCACTCTTCTCTTTATATCCTTATTCTCTCGTTGCAACGAGTTGCCTCACCGTGGTTGTTCCGCTTGAAGGCACCTGTCGCTGAAAGAACTGTTGCTCGCATCGCTCTTGGACGACCGCTCGTTCCATAAAGCTTTGCTGAAGACCGCGGCCATCGGTATGCCCAGGCTTCTTTAAGACTCACGCCGTGCTAGTTGCTGATACTCATATCCTCTGGCATAGGTCTCCCTCAACTGCAGAGGCTCAAAGATGCAGAGGGGGATACGTTGCGCCGCCTTGTCCTGAAGTCGCTCATCATCCTGGAGCGCGTGCTTCAAAGCAAGGAGGCGCTCCCAGCCAGCAGCACTTCGTCGCTTGAGCACTACCTGCTCAGCATGGAAACGACCGTGTCAGCCAATGCGCTCTATGCCCAGGATGACATTCCAGGTACGGCGCCCTTTTCAGTTGTGCGCCAGTGCCTGCAACTCAGCTCCCTTGCATCATCAGATAAAATGAAAGGTCTGAGCGGGCGGGAGGTCAAGAAGGTGCATGTCATCGCCGTGATTGCAAACTACATCAACGCCAGCAAGGTCAAGGGCAAGTTGCCAGAGCTGCCCTTGTATGCCACCAAGTACGAACCGCTCATGTTCTGCGCAATCCGCTTGCTTGTGGCGTCATCGTTGATCTCAATGCGCCCCCTTCTTCTCTCCTCCTAGGCTGCTTTCACTTCTATGCGGCATTCGGCTTGATTCGGGCATTGCTGCGACGGGTGCTCGCCCACCATCGCTCGTTGGCTACCTGGGAACGCAAGCGGAAGCAGTGCGCGATGCTTACATGACCAAGTTGAACGATCCTCTCACGAACGAGGTACTATGCTTCCGTAGGCGTGTCTACGTCACGAGCCGTCACTAAGGTTCATAACGCAGAACTTGAGGGTGGAGATTCTGCGATTGGTGGAGAAGGCACTTCGCCACCAGCCCGGTCTCGCGTTGCTGTTCATCAACATCGACGCCAACAAGGCCAAGCGCGAAAAGAATGGCGAAAACGTGCAGGAGTCCCACAGCTGCCTCAAGCTCGTCCGCAAGATGCTAGCCAACAGTCGGCACAACATGTCCAGGTGAGTACCCGACTTCCCTTGTGGTAACATGTCTTGCGTGCGCTCACCTCGTGCTCGTCAACTCCGGACAGTCTGCCTCGCCTCTTCGCTGAAGTCACATCCCTCCTGGGGTCGCTCTGGCGGGCGGCACCGAGCCACCAGTCCATCATCAGAGCGCTTAGGGAGAGCCCGGACTTCTGGAAGCAGCTCACCGAGACGCTGAGCGTCAGCATTGAGCGACACCTCCACAGCTACAACGTGCGCCAAGCTGCCTTGCATCCGACCAAGGCCTCCAAATCGCCCAGCGGCAGCGAAAAGGGGAAGGAACGGCTGGCTGACGACCTCGATGACGAACCAGGTGAGTCATCTCGTTCCCGCACTAATTGGCGTTGGTGCTTGTCTGACCAACGTGTTCCGTGCAGTGACGGTCGAAGATGTCTGTTATCAGGTGACCATCGGTGCCAATGTGCTGCAAATTCTGGCACAGGAGGTGTTCCATGTGGACGACGTCAGCGATCAGCTCGACGCCTCGCTGCGCGAGCAGCTGAAGCTCCTCGCCTCAAAGGAGAAGCAGGACWAGTGGTTCAGCGACATCGCCACCCACCACTATGATCGCAAGTTGTTCGGTACGAACTGCCCGCACGCACGCTCAGGAGCCTACAAGCGTGCGTTGATCATTACTGATCAGCCGTCATTAGAGGAGCTCAAGGGGCAGGTCAAGTTGCTGGTGCGGACGTTGGTACACAAGGACGCCAGCGCCGCTATGGCAACCCCCGGCCGAGCCATGGCAAGAACCGAGACCAGCGTGCAGGATCTGGAAACCATTCAGACCGCGATCGACGCGTTCCTGCCCATCGCAGAGGGTCAGCGTGACTACGGCATAGATTACTACTACAACGCGTCGCTGCTCCAGAACAAGCTCTCCGACATCCTCGACAAGGAGAGGAACGGCAATGTCCCTGCCACTCCTGCAAGCGTACGCCGCAAGACAATAACGCACTACTCGCTCTCCTAGCTGCTGATCTCACCCCGTCGTTTGTGTTGTACAGACTAAGCGATCCGATTTCAACGCGCACGAATTCATGCGAGCTGTGCACATGGTGAACAACATGCTCTCCATACTCCACGTCCAGCATGAGCTCATTCACTCCTGGTACGCACGCGCGCACACAGGCTGGCCCCGCAGTTTGCTCATTGTTTCCACTTTTCCTGGCTCTTCAGGCGAGCATTCTTGGAGATCACTAGCCTCAAGCAGACGGCATCTTCAGTCGTGGCAGTGCCTCAGGTGTGTGCCCCAACCTCCCTCTTCGATTGAAGTGGTGCACAATACAAGGTATGCGTGGAGGCTGAAAGTTAACTCTGTATTTTCTTTTTATCGTCCAGGCGTCGGCGTGGCTGATTCAGCAGTTGGCTGCGGCGCTGCAGCGTGAGGAGAAAAACGACAAGATCGTCAACGAGCGACTGCAGGAAATGGCCAGCCTGCTGCTGTTCCTGCTCAAGCACCACTACGCCCGTGCCAACAGCAACCAAACGAGTGCCAAGGGCAAGGAGAAAGAGGGTACGAGCTGAGAATCGGAACCAGGCGCCCAAAACCTGGCCTCTGAGTGCGACTGACACGCACCCATGCACACCAGGAGACAACGAGCTGTTCCCTGTGGTCAACGTGGGCCTCGCGCTCAAGGAGGCGCTGTTGCGCCGTAGCCTCACGTCCGACATCGACATTCCATTGACGGCGTCCCTTCTGGGCGGTCTGCTTGTGCTGCTTCGCGCCCAACATAGCGAGTACGTGAACGTCTGATCTGTGCCGTGGGAGATCGGCGAAGAGGGCTCACTGTCGTTATTTTCGCTCCCAAATCAGCAAATCGACGCAGGCCCTCTCAGATGCGGTGTCGCCGCTCTTGCCGCAGGCCTTCCAGCTGGTGCAACGACACGAGTTCAATCACACGGTCATCGCTATTCTGGAAGCGCTTACTCTCAAGACGAAAGGTACCCGACGGCCACGCACCGTCACAGACGCGATGCTGTCACACAGCACCCTTGGTTCTGATCGTTGTGTTATTTTCCAGACAAGACGCGGCTGTACGACCACTTGCAGCACTTGGGCGTGTACGCCAAGCTGGTGGAAATCCTGAACCAATCGCTCCACCTGGAGGAAAACGAGACATCCACGGCGATCGCAGCTCTCAACAGCGAGACCGAAGCAGCCAAGGTGTCGCAGATCGTGCGCAACAAGCAAAAGACGGCCGAGCTGGTGATCCACCTGATGCTGTCCATGTCCGCCGATCCCATCATGACCGAGACGTTGGCGCTCGCCGGCATCATGCGTGTGCTGAGCAACAACACCCTCCGCGCTTTCCACGAGATGCATGTCACTTATGCCAACGTACGCTGCGTGCCCCCCTCGCGACTTGTGGCTGTCTGTGGGTTCTTCACTCATTCCGAATCGGGCGTCACTGCAGGGCAAACGGAGCACGTGGCATCGACTGTGGTGCCTCATCCTCACCCTCACGACGGCCATTGCCAGGTACCACGCACAACCCACTTGCACACAGCTGCGTGGCATGGTGCGCTGACGCCGGGCTACTGCCAACATGAAATGATTAGGACGCTGGCCTACAGCGAGCCGCTGGTCGAGCAGGCGATCGAATTCCTGGCGATCCACAACGCCCTCGTCTCGCGGAGCATCGACGTGCCCACCGCCCCGTACACGCTAGCCCAACTGGACGAGGCCGAACGAGTGGCGTCGCTCATCTACGAGCTGGGACTGCACTGGAAGAAGTGGCGATTCCTGAGCATCAAGCTTGCGAGCCACTACCAGGACCGCATACTCGGGCTCGTGTACAACCTGGTGGTGGCGCTCCAGAGCGGCCAAGTACGTACCCCTTGGAGTCCTCGTCTCCCTTGATCACCATTATTTAACACACATGACACACACAACACACACAACACACGGCGCAGATCTCTGTCTTTGCGCAGCCCGTTACGAAGAAGCAGAAGATGCTGGCGCAGCCCATCGTCGTCG
>CACVKS010000906.1:0-13083 GCA_902749335.1 Acanthamoeba triangularis
CCACAAGCGGTACTGTGACTACCCCACCCTCCTCCCTCCTGGAATTCTAGGCACGCTCATCGTAGTGGCCGCGGTGGTAACAGGAGGGACGAGGCGAGACTGGCGATGGTGCGTATGTTCAAGAAGATCATCGATGAGCGCAGGGCCAACCCCGAGGTCAAGCACAACGACTGTCTGCAGGTGTTCATGGATGCCCGCTACCGTGGTGAGGAGCAGGCGCTCAATGATGAGGAAATCACCGGTACGTGTACACTCTCTTGTGGACGCATTCATTCTTGTCTACGTGTCTTTGGTGCTCACTCGTCGACACTTTGCATGTAATCAGGTTTGATGATTGCTCTGCTGTTTGCTGGTCAGCACACGTCGTCGGTGACCGGCTCGTGGACTGGCCTCCTGCTGTTCGAGGCCAACAACAAGAAGAAGTTCCTGCCCGGCGTTTTGGAGGAGCAGGAGGTTCGTTTCCTCTGCTGGCGGAAGAACTTCCACGCCTGCCGCATCGCACGTTACTGACTCATCGTGCTACGGCCATACACAACGAACACAGGAAATCAGAAAGGAGTTCGGCGATGAGCTGACGATGGAGGCCCTCAACAAGATGGACAAGCTGCACCGCTGCGTGAAGGAGGCTTTGCGCATGTATCCGCCCCTTCTCTTCGTCATGAGGAAGGTTATCAAGCCCTTCTCCTACAAGGACTACTACGTTCCTGAAGGTGCGCCACCGCTTCCCGCAGCTGTCGTCCGTTTGGTTCGGACTTGACGGCATTGGCTGATTTTTATTTATTTTTAATTTTAATTTTAATTTTAATTCTCAGGTGATATTGCGTTCGTGTCGCCGGCTCTCAGCATGAGGGTGGAGGAAGTGTTCCCCAACGCCGATCAGTACAACCCCGAGCGGTTCGTGGAGGAGGACAAGCAGACTCAGAAGTACCGCTTCGTCGGTTTCGGCGCCGGCCGTCACGGCTGCATGGGCGAGAACTTTGCCTACCTCCAGATCAAGACCATCTGGTCTGTGCTCCTGCGCAACTTCGACATCGAGCTTGTCGGCGAGCTCCCCAAGCCCGACTACACCGCCATGGTCGTCGGTACGTACCTCAACCAACCGTACAACATGCACATGCCCATGTCACTCAAACCTCATGCTTGGTGTCTTCGTTTATCAATGGTGCAGGTCCCGCTCACCCGTGCCTGCTTAGGTACACCCGCAAGTAGGATGAAGCCGCGCACGAATGTGAGCAATCACACCACCCATGCCACATCAACCACGTTTTTGTCTTCGTTTTACACGCGACTGCTGTTGGTGGTGGCCTCCGCACCCGAACGTGTTCAACCATCACCTGAGGCCATCACACCAACGCGTCCCACCACTACTCAGTGTCTCTGTCTCCTTGTACTCTCCAACTCGCCAATACCTCTCTTTGCCAACAGCCGCCAGCCAACGACGTACCGGCAGAGAAAATAAGAAAGGGGTTTGGGCAACCAACGGACATCAAGCGAAGGATTGGAGGAGAGGGTCGAGAGACCTCAGTTGATGCTCATAACGCCCCCGGTAAGATTCGCCACCACATCTTCAACATCGGCTTCTACATCTTCAGAATTACGCCGACCTCGCTACGTCAAATTAGATTTATCTGATTTAGACGATTTGCTGATCGAGAGAAGAGCATCCGAGCTACCCACCCCTCAACTGCACGCCAGTCAAAACAATTGCAAAGAATCACCACATAATTCGCCTGGGCGAACGATGGATTCTGTGCCACCACCTCCCCCCATGCGACGATCTTTTCCATCCATCGCCGCCGTTGAAGATGAAGAGCCCCTTCCCACGCCCACAGGTACCTTGCCAAGGCTCAATCAGATTGTCACCATTGACGTTGACGCTGACGCTGCATCGCGGCCTGGGGCGCTAACCACACACGGGTAGCAGGCCCTGCAGACTCGCTGGCTGAGGCGAGCGAGGACGCACTTGCACAGGCGGTGAGCAAGCGGCTGCGCGACTTCACCGAGCTCAAGACGAAGGTGCAAGCGCTGGAGCTGGCGATGGCCGTGGTACGAATACTTACTCCCGATCTGGGCCTTCCGTGTTCATTGCCTCGAGGTCTTGGTGCCAAGGCCGCGTGATGCCAGATCCCGAGTGGGTCCCTGCCTCACCTCGTGTTGACCGGTTGTTGTTGTTGTTGGTGTTGTGGTGACACCTGAAGGTGGCGGAGGAGAACCGAGCCCTCAAGCAGAAGCTGGCGGACAAGGACAAAGAGTGCGTGGAGCTGCAGAGGGAGGTGGGCGAAGTGCAAATGAAGATGGCCGAGATCATCACCAACATCACCCACCTCAACGATGCCAGCGTAGCCGAGCGAAGGTCCGCCTCTGCCGGCCAGCGAAAACCTCACTCCTAGTCCTTGCCTTTAGCGGTCCGGGCGCCTAAGGCGCAAGACATAAGGCCAAGAAATGTACATGATGGTGGTGGCGTCCCCGTGGCGTACAGCAGCCACAAAAAAAAAAGTGGCCGACGCCGGAGCTCTTTTGCCTTTCGTTGCTTCTTCGTGGACCGGTGGAATTTGAATATTTTCGAGGAATGTTTTGAATGTAGTGATCGAAATCAGATAAATTCTTTGCATTCTTGGGAGATAAATGTTTGGTGGCGTAAAGCGAAGTTTGGGTGAAAGCGGAACAGCAACCATTGCTCCAACCACTTTGCAACTGTGCATCCCGGCCCGGTCGGAGCGCTGACCGTCGGAGGAGCGGTGTTGTTTGTTTGACAAAAGTATATGCACCTGGAGCTGGCCGCTGCTCCTTGGTCCTTGATAATCACGCAGGCTGGCCTTCGCCTGCACGTTTTAAACCCCTCCGTGCATCGATCACTCCTCCACGGGTGGTCCCGAATACCATGTCTTCGCCACTCAGCCACGCCTCACTGGTACTCACTCCACTACGTCTCCTGGAGACCCCTTTCCCTTCTTCTTCTTATCTCGCTCCCTTTTCGTTGTTCAGTCGAAGCTCCGGTCTTCTTGTAAAACTCTCCACCCTCGGGAGGCTATAATAATATTTTTTGGTGCGCCTGGTGGTGGTGCACGGGCAGGGCGTGGCACTGCTGGAAGGCAAGCTACACAAACACTCGCCCAAGAAAGCGCGAGTGAAGCGCTGGCAGAAGCGCCATTTCGTCCTTACCCCCTCCGCACTCACCTACTACAAGAAGAAAGGAGGTACGCTGTTCACCCGGCCTCCGCGGACCGCCTGGTCCTTTTTTCTCTGTCGTCGTTCACTGGCGACCAGCGTCCGCCAATCGGCTTTTTACTTTTTAGCCACTGAAAGCGAGATGTGGGTCTTGTTGGGCAAACAACATATTATGTTGTTGTGTGCGTGACATGGTGGCGCAGATGCGGCGCCTTTGGGCGTGATCGACGTGGCACACATCGTCAGGGTCGATCTGCAGGGCGGTGGCAGTAGCGCGGCCAACAGTCCCACGTCCTCCAGTAAATCGGATGCGGGAGGCAAGCGCAAGGTGTTCGAGGTGGAGACCTCGTCGGGTCGCGTCTACGTGCTCGCCGGCGAAGCCGAGGACAACGCCAGGCGCTGGGTGGAGACCCTCCGCCTCGTCCTCCAGGCGCCCAAGGTCTCGACGCCCTCCGCACCCCTCTCTTGGACGCAGAAGGAAGTCCCTGATCTGCCTGGTACGAGCGCGCCCTGCTCACATTCGTTGAATTTGTGACGCACTGCGCTGGTGGTAACTCGTGATTATTGTAATAGACGAAGAGGCGGTGCCGATCGTCGCGTTTCGAGGGCTGGAACACGGGCTCTCGGGTCTCAAGAAGTCACCCGCTGCCCATGGCAGCAGCACCGCCACAAAGAAGGTGGAGGAGGAAGGGGTGAGCCTGCTACCGGGCGAGCGGGTGCTGACCAAGCAGGACAGCGTCTTCATCTCCCAGCACCACCGCAGCGATGGGCGCTGGGGCCATTTCTGGATGACCACCTACCGCTTCATCTTCTTCTCCAAGGTGTGATCTTCCCCCTAGTGGCCCCGTACCGTAACTCCGACTCTCACTTTGCGCAATAGAACGCACAGGACGAGTCGGTTCCGCTTTCACTTCTGACAAAGGTGGAAAGTGCGAAGCACGAGGAAAGAGATCTTTCCGGGTTCCTCCTTTCGTGCAAGGACTTCCGCGTCATCTCCCTCTTCTTCCTCCACCCCGAATCCCTCGGCACAATCAACTCCCTCTTCAAGCACCTTCTCTTCCCGCCCAAGATCGGGTACCCACCACCCACCTCTGCCTCCCGTCACCGTGCGTGATTGTACTGTGCGTCGGTCGGGTCAAGGCTAAAGGCGTTCATGGACACAAACAGGGATCTCTATGCATTCCAGAGCGAGGAGAAGTTCCCGCTTCGCTCCGAGCTCCAGGGGTGGCCGCTCTATCGCATCGACAAGGAATTCGAACGGCAGCAGCTCAGCGGTGACCACTGGCGAGTGACCACCTATAACAAGTCCTACACCCTGCCCCACTTCCCGAGCAGCTTCATCGTTCCCGCTTCCCTCTCAGATGGTACGTCCCGCGTGTATCGTGCGTCCTGTATCGTGTGCGGTGGTGCGTGTGCGTGTTGAGTTGGCTCACATGCCGTTGCGGTCTGCATGCGCAGAAATGATTGGGCAGTTGGGCGAAGGAGTGAACAAGTGGCAGCGGTGGGTACTGGCCCTCTGCTGGCAGAACAGCAAGTCCGTGGCCAGGGGCTGTCTGCTTCGCGCATCGGAGTTCACGCTCACCAGCGACCCGTCGGTATCTCTAACGTCGAGCCCGTTCGACAGCAAGCGTACAGAGTCGAAGCGCATGGAATCCAAGCGCGGCAACCACCACCAGCCCATCGCTGAACAGCGCAGCATGCTGGGCGAGGTGCTGCTCCTCCACCCGCGGGCCGAGGCACTACACGTCTTCAACACCTCGCTCGTGCGAAAGAAGTTCACCTACCTCGCTCCGACCGAGGCAACACCCGGCGCTGTGGAGACCATCAAAGTCGGTTCGTTCCCGCCAAACACGGCCTCTCTCATTTCATGCCACCAAACTGACCAGTTCGCGCGCGAGCAGAGGCTGGGCTGATCGTGATCCGCAGCACGGGCCTGTTGGCGCCCGCGCTGGTGAGCCGAAGCCTGCTGAAGCTGTCGTCGCTCATTCAGAGCTTCGACCCGAACAGCTTCACGCGCGGCCACCAACAGAAGAAGGCAGGCGCGGGAGACAAAAAGAAAGAGGACGAGGCGCCGCTGCACAAGCTGAAGGAGACGTGGGAGGAGGCGCTCGATTCCACTCACTGGCTTGAAGGCATCCGACAGCTGCTCGCCACCACCTTGGAGGTGGTCAATCTCATGCAACGCGGCGAACCCGTACGTCATATTACATCAACTTATGTTTGTGACCGCCAACGCAGCTTGATCTCGTTCTGACTCTGGTCTGGAGTACAGGTGGTCATCCAAAGCTCCGACGGCGACGGCGCGGTGCCACAGGTTACAAGTCTTGTCCAGGTATGGCCTTAGGGTTGGTCACGCATTATATATGCAAGGCCTGCTCTTACGCCACCCCGCAGGTGTGCTTGGACCCGTATTTCCGCACCATCGTTGGGTTCTGCTTCCTGATCGAGAAGGAGTGGATGGCCTATGGTTCGTGCCCCCCCCCCAATCTCCCTCTCCCCTGCTGCGTACCATCTGGCTGGTGGCTCGTCTCATGTTTTGTTGTCGTTGGCGCCGCGCCTGTAGTGCACAAGTGGGGCCAGCAGCACAAGAACAAGTACCAGCCCAAGCAACACTCGCCCATGTTCACACAGTTCATCGACGCGGGTGCGTGGCTTTTCTCCATTCATGCCTGGTGTGGGTGTGTGGGTGTGTGAGTGTGTGGGTGTGTGGGTGGGTGTGTGGGTGTGGTGTTGTTTTTTGACACTCGCCCATGTACAGTGTGGCAACTGTGGAGCCAAACGCCGCAGGCGTTCGAGTTCGACAATGTGCTCCTGCTGTTCCTTCTCGAGTCCGTGTACAGCGCACGCTTCGGCTCCTTCCTCGCTGATTGCCAGAAGGACAGAATCAAAGGTAACTAGGAGGCGGAAAGCGGAGGGCGGAATTAAAACAACAGTTGCCTCACCTTCACGCGCTTCTTCCAGGCAAGCTGCTGCTTTCCTCGAGCACCGTGTCGGTGTGGAGCTACATCCACGAGAATGAGGAACTCTTCAAGAGCGACCTCTACCAGCCCAATCTGTCGATTCCCCTGCAGCCGCAGCCCAACGACGCCAAGCTGTGGACAGGTACACCGTCGTCGGCAACCGTTGCGCGCAATTCACCGCGGTGGTGATACTCACACGGTGTTGGGGCGGGGTGACCGCAGAGTACTACATGCGCTGGGCCTGTTACTCATCAACGGAGCAAGCAGTGAAAGCCATTCGCCTCGAGGCCTCCAAGGGTACACTGATCGCGCTGCGATGACGCCACTGACGATGTATGGTCAAATTCTGATCTCCTATCTATTTGTTCATAGCCGGCCACGACGACGAAAGCGATGTCGAGCTCAATCTGAGCAATCACCTCCTCTACACGGTGCCTCCGTCCATTCTCGCCGTACCGAGGCTCACGGCGCTCGACCTCTCGCAGAACTTCATCAGCACCCTGGCCTTCAACATCTCGCCTCTGTCGTCGCTGCAGTCGCTCGACCTGTCGCACAACCTGCTGACCTGCCTGCCCACCCACCTGGTGGCCTCGTTGCCGCAGCTGGCCCACCTCGCCAGCCTCAGCCTCGCGCACAACCGGCTGTGGGACCTCTCGGCGCTGCCCTCCCACCAGCTCCGCGCCCTGACCCACCTCGATCTCTCCCACAACCGCCTCTCCGTCGTGCCCGCGCACCTGTCGTGTCTTACCCGCCTCCAGGTGCTGAGCCTCGCCAACAACTCCTTCACCGGCGGCAACGGTGCGTCACCCCCCCCCCCACATTTTGTATGCCCGACGCCAGCGCTTGCATCGGACTTAAAAACAACTCGGCTGACCTCGTGCAATCATTGCAGGTAAGGAAGGCGTGCCGGAAGTGCTTCATTTGGTGCCATCGCTGGTGTCGCTCGATCTGGCCCACAACGCGATCAGTTCGCTCTCGACGCGGTTCTTTGCCAGCCTCACGGGGCTTGAGTCGTTGAACCTCTCCAGCTGCTCGCTCGTCAAGATCGAGCCGGGCCTCTCGCACCTGGCCAAGCTGCGCGTGCTGTACCTCTCGAACAACCCGCAGCTATGCGAACTGCCCGGCGACCTGTGGCAGCTGTCCTCCCTCGAGGAATTCCACGCCCGCAACTGCCTGGGCTTCTCCCGACCTACGGGGAACTCGGCCGACGCGCCCACGTCCCCGACCGGGCTGCACGGGTCGGTCCTGCTCAGGAAGAAGCGCCTCGGCACCGTCCGCATCGGCGTCCCTGCGTACGTAGAATTCCTCAACAAAGGTCGCCGCTAGGGTGCTCTTCTCATCGGCATGAGCGGGTACTTTACAGGGCTGAGACGCCGGACACCGCCGCCGCCGACGCCGCGGCGGTACTGCCGGTCGAGTTCGGGTTCCTGGGGCAGCTGCGCACGCTGGACATCGCCAACAACGCCATCGCATCGATCCCGGCCGGGTGCTTCGTCAAGTGGAATCGCCTGGAGCGGCTCCTGGTCAACGACAACCGGCTCACGGCGCTGAGCGCGGATGTCGGCTCGCTGACCGCGCTCAAGGAGCTGGACCTGCGCAACAACCGACTGCGCGCGCTCACCGCCGAGATCGCCAACCTCAAGCAGCTGTCCAGGCTCAACCTCGAGGGCAACTGGATCGCCGAGTTGCCGGCCCAGCTTAGCACGATGCAGCTCCACTCGCTCGAAGTGGGGCCTCAACACGGCTGCATTCGGTACGTAGTGGCCCACAGGCTCTCTCGCTGAAGCCGCATCATGTCTAACCAATGTTCTATTTATTTATTTATTTTTTTGTTTTATCTGTAGTTCGCCTCCTCCGGAGATCGTGGCAATGGGATCGTCGAGCGTCATCTCCTACCTGAGCCAGCTTCTGCGGGGCCAGCAGCTCTGCTTCCGCATGAAGCTCATGTTTGTGGGCCAGGAAAACGTCGGGTACGATGTGTGCCAGGCTCGGTCTGGGCTACAACGAGCTTACCTGGTGAGTCGCGTTTGGCGTCTCTTCACAGGAAAACGTCCCTGCTTCGCGCGCTGCAGCGGAGGGAGAAGAAGATCAGGTCCTTAGTCCGGGCGCCCAGTGCGAAGCTGGTCCGCCAGATCGCCGTGCTCGATGACGACAATAGTACACGTCCGCTCAGACCACCATTCGGCTAGCCCGGTTTTAACTCCGGAAATTCTCTCACCTGTGCAGCCAACGCCGTTCCCCTGTCCACCGACGGCATTGAGATCAACCCGTGGAGCCTTGCCATGCCCTGGGGCAACGACGCGCCAATGATGGAGCTCTCCGCCTGGGACTTTGCCGGTAAGTTGCAACTGCTGACTACTACACCACCGCTACCCCTCCCAGAATGGGTATCGATGCTTACACACGTGGTGATGCAGGCCAAGAAATCTACTACTCCACGCACCAGTTCTTCCTCTCGGAACGTTCGCTGTACGTTGTGGTATTCAACCTACTCGCTCCCGAGCAATCCCACGTCGAATACTGGTACGCGGGCGACCTTGCGCCGCTGTGCTTGGTCTTTGCTGTGTGTGGTACTCACATACGAGTACAACTTTTGTTGCCGCGCAGGTTGCGCTCCGTCCGCACTGCGGGAGGGAACTCGCCGATCCTCCTGATCGGCACCCATGCCGAGGACGAACGGTGTACCGACGACTATCTCAACATCATGCACGAGAGGCACGTCATTCTTCTCATTCCTCTCATTCTACTGGCACATTCCTTGATCGGCGTGTGTGCTCATGGATCTCACATTTTCAGGTTGACGAAAAAGTACTGCGCCCGGTTTCCCAACATCATGGGCATACATTTCGTGAGCCCCCTGAACGGCAAAGGGATGGACGCGCTGCTTGGCAGCCTCCAATCCATCATCGCCAAACAGGCAAGTGCTCTTACTTCCCCTCTCTGTGCGTGCCGTGTGTGCGTGTGCGGTGGCGATTCTCTGACGATTGAGCACAGGAACACATGGGCCAGCCGGTTCCTTCCAACTACCTGGAGCTGGAAAAGCTGCTGGTGGCTCAGAGCAAGGAACGAATGCCGCCCATCATGTCCTGGGACGAATTCCGGTCGTTGGCCCGGCTGTGCCTCATCGAACGCGAGCACGACCTGCTGGCCGCCACCTCGCTGCTGCACAACTTTGGCTCGCTGGTCCACTTCCCCAACGACGAAAAGGTGCGCACGCGCATGTCTGTCCGCCCAAGGGCGCTGCGAAGGTTAGTACTGATGTGTGTGGTTGGTTGCTGGTTCTTCAGCTCAAGGACGTGGTCATCCTGGAACCCCAGTGGCTGATGAACGTTATGTCCACCGTCGTGTCGACGAAGCACAACTACTGCAAGTACGTCGCACGCCACTCCTCTCACGCTGATTTCTTTTGTTTGTCTCGAACAGCTCCCGGTTGACCAACTCGCTCCGCACACGCACACAGGAATGGAGTTATGCCTCACTCGGCATTGCCCCACATCTGGAGAGTGCCCACGTACCCGCCGCAGGTGCACCCGTTCATCCTCTCCCTGCTGGAGCGGTTCGAGCTGTCGTTCCCCGTGGGCGCCCACATCCACAAGCTGGGCGACTACGCCGCCCTTCTGCGCTCGGGCGGCGTCGAGGCCGGTCCCAATGCGCCCGCCCCCAGCCCGGAAGAGCCTCTGTACCTCATCCCCTCGCTGCTCCCCGAAGTGCGGTCCCTCAAGCTCTCGTCCCTGTGGCCCCTCTACTGCCGTACGCTCCACGACACACACGACACACGCGACACGCACACGACACGCACACGACACGCACACGACACACACGCACCTTGTTGCTTTGCAGGTGATGATGCCGCAATGCGCTACATGTATTCTAATCACACCTGCAGGTGAAGGCGAATCGATCTTCGGTCGGTGCTATCGATTCGAGTTCGTACCCAAGGTGCGCACACAAGCCCTGAGCCTAGCATACTCCCGGTGCCCGGATGGTCCGTAGTTATGTATGGAATGCGAACTCACGAGCGATTGGTGCGCGGGCAGGGGTTCATGGGTCGGCTCATTATCCGTCTGCTGGCGTTCCCGCTCGCCGCACAGCTGTACTGGCGCCATGGCATCTTGGCCCACATCGGAAGGTATGCTGGTGTGTCGGTGTTCTTCTGCGCGTGGTAGAGCGGCAGTTTCTGACACCCTCACGACACCAGGGAGCGCATACTGTTGGAGCTGTTCCCGGACGAGTTGCAGCTGAAGATCACGGTGCGGACCGAGCTCAAGGGCGAACAGATGTCCAATCTCTCGTGGTTGATCTTCGCTGCCGTCGACTCGCTCGTCAAGGAGTGGTACAACCTCAACGTACGCCTCCCCTCCTCTCTCCAACAGCAACGCCTCCTCTTGCATAGCTGAGATTCCTCATCAACAATAGGCCAAGGTGCTTGTGCCCTGCTCGCACTGCATGGTCCTGAGCGGACAGAAGTCGCCCTTCATGTTCCCGCTCGAGAAGTGCCAGCAGGCCGCCACTTCTCCCAACCAGTCCATTCTCTTCTGTCCCATCAACGGTTCACCTCACCTCACCTCCATCTTCACCGCCAAGACTACTTCGTTCGCCTTCGTTCTTTTATTTTGCAATTGGCGTCAGCTCATCGTACCCTCCCCCCTCCCCGCACACAAACGTTTCAGGCAACACGGGGCAAGGAGAGCCGAAGCCGGTGCGTCTCGATCACATCGCACCGGATCTGGCCATGGTGCATCTCGACCGGCACAAGATCAAGTGGTCGGACCTGGAGAAGGAGGAAACCCAAGTCATCGGCGTCGGTAGGGCTCACCCTGTGTTCGATTCTAAACCACACCGCACACACCGCACACACTACGGAAGGGTGCTGACAGTAATCGCGTCGTTGTAGGCGGGTTTGCGTCGGTGTACAAGGGCAAGTACCTGGGTGAGCCGGTGGCGATCAAGGAGCTGCGGAGCGCCGAGCTGGACCCCACGTTCAGCGATCAGGGCGGCGTCAATCGCAGCGACGAGTCCCGACGTCTCACCTACGAGGAGTTCCGACACGAAGTGTGGATCATGAGGTGCGCAGCGCGTGTGTCGTGTGTCATGTGTGTTCGCGTGTGTGGCGTGTGGCACCGGCGGCTGACTGTCTGTCTTTTGTGTCCGAACAGCGGCCTGGCGCATCCGAACTTGGTGGGACTGCGAGGGTTCTGCTTGGAGCCGCCCTGCATCGTGACCGAGCTCGTCGAGGCCGGCTCGCTGTTCGATTTCCTGTCCGACCCGGCCAAAAGCGTTGCGCTCGACTGGCCCCTGCGCCTCAAGATCGCCAAGGACATCGGTGCGTTTCTCGTCAGTGCTCCACGCTGCTCGCAGCCCCTGCTCACCGCCACCATCGCCGCCACCACTACCACCACAGCCAAGGCCTGCGCGTTCCTCCACAGCACATCGCCGCCGGTGATGCATCGCGATCTGAAGAGTCCCAACATCCTGGTACGTTGCTACACTCCCATAACGGCCTAGTTGTTAGAAGTGTAGTGGAGAGTGGCTCATGTGTGAATTCCAACAGCTGGCGGATCTCTCGCCCAGTGCCGCGGTGGTGGCCAAGGTGTGCGACTTTGGCGTGTCTCTCAGTACCGCTGAGCGTACGGCCATGCGTAAGGTCGACTGTCCAGGTACGCACTCCATCTCCCACTCTGACACTCTTCTTCTTGTTGTTGTCCGCTACTAAATGTCGCCTCCGCCTCCTGTTGTCGATGATTTCATCGACTACCAGTGTGGCTGGCTCCCGAGATTCTGGAGAACAAGGCCTACACCGAGAAAGCCGACGTTTACTCGCTCGGCGTCATTTTCTGGGAGCTCCTCACCAAAGAGCGCTTCTTCGGCGGCGTCAAGTTCATGTCCATACTCGAAGACATGGTACGATCGATATCGCATTTATTACGCAATCACCATTCCACACATTCCGTTGTTTGAATATACAAATATGTGTGTGTGCTCACTACATTCGGTCCCGCAGGTGAAAGAGGGCCAGCGCCCCGCCATCCCCGATTCGTGCATCCCCTCCTACAGGCAACTGATCGAACGCTGTTGGGCTCAAGTGCCTGGTACGTCCCTTGCCCGCAAGACGGGCCTTAACAATAACCTGTGCGGCGAGACTGATGAGTGCGTGTCGGCTGCATTGCAGAGGAGCGACCGTCGTGCAAGGAGATCGTGGAGCGTATCAACGCCATCATCCAGGGCGTGTGCCCCGACATCGCCGCCTACGACGCCGAGGCCGAGGCCACATTCAAGGCCAAGCTGGAACGCGAGGCCGAGCTCCGACTGCGGCACGACAAGCAGCTCCGGCAGAAGCGACAGCAAAAGTACCCCACCCCCTTTGCTTGCGTGGTGCACCAAGGTAACAACGTTTGCTGATGATGCGCGACTGCCGGTAGAATGCGGGCCGCGCAGCGGGTCAACGTCAACATTCGGGCCGTGGGCGCGGCGGAGCCGAAGACGCGCGTGCTGACGCAGTCGATCAAAGAGCTGGCAGCCTCGCGCTGCTCCAAGGGCGACATCATAGAGTTCATGGAGGAGTTCCTCAAGCTGCGCAAGGAAAGCCTGCAGCGGCAGGTCGACGACGACAACGACGAGCCCGAGGACGATGACGGCGACGCCGGCGTGGCTGCTGGGGCGAAGTCCGGCGGTGGCGACGCGGCCCAGCGGGCCAAGAAAGCCGAGGAGGAGCGGCGATGGATCGACGAATTTCTTTCGCGCCTCGAAAGCGAGAAGGCCGCGCCGCCCAAGCGCGACGTTGTGACGCCTCCGCCCGACGACGACGATGCTGCTGACTCGGACCCTGAGCCTGATGCCGAACCGGAATCAGTGGCATCGCCGCCGCCAAAGGCGCTGGGCTTGGTCTGCGAGGAATCGCCGTCGTTGTCGCCGCTCGCAATGCGTGCCAAGGCGAGCTCACGACGCGGGCTGATGG
>CACVKS010000907.1:0-13080 GCA_902749335.1 Acanthamoeba triangularis
ATGGAGGGGCGCGACGTTGGGCGCCTTGGCCTGCTGCGGCCCGCGCTGACCCTTTCGGCTGATGAGCTTCTTCGTCTTCCGGTCCTTGCGGCTCTGGTCCGACTCCGAGGTCCCCAGCGACGTCTTCAGCTCCCCCTGCACTCCCTGAAAATAGAAATATTGTAATAAATGAAAAGAATTACCAAAAACAAATAACAATTAAAATGTAAATAAATAATAAATGTTAGTGATAGTGATAGTGAAATGGTACGGGTTTGGCGGAGCTGTGGAGGACGCTCATGATGGCGTTRATGACGGCGGCCTTGGTCTTGTGGTACTGGTAGATCCACGGCGGRCCCACCATCAGCCAACACGTGATGCACTCCAGYGCCTCCATCATGTGGATCTGTTTTTTTTTTTTAAAAAAAAAAAAATACCGCACGCACGCCACCYGCGTGAGCTCCTTCGGTGGTGAAAACAGTGCGTGYCYACGGCACGGAGGGTACCTCGAATTCGGACGGGGCGAGCCGCGTGAGGAGGTCGCCGATGGCGTCGCTGGCAAACATGTTCGCGAGCGAGCTCACCACAAAATTGGCCGTCTRCAGCGGGYCAACCAGAATGAGCATTCTCATCATGTGTTATGTGTGTCGTGTGTTGTGTGTGTCGTGTGTCGTGTGTGTCGTGTGTGTGTGTGTGTGTGGTGTGTGTGGTGTGTGTGGTGTGTGTGTGTCGTGTGATGGCACCTCGTCAGGATCGGGCAGGAAGGCGTAGAAGGCCGAGAAGAAGCCGAGCACGCGATAGGCRTCCACGCAGTGCCCCGTCAGCCACTGGGCGTGCGTGATTTTTTGCACTGYGACCACCACAACACACCGATCCATWWTAAGAAWWAWAAAAACWTAAAAAAWACGTAAAWAKAATARTAACTATAAAATAAATAAATAATTAAATAATTAAATAATAATATACCRATGGTATGGATGACGTGRAGGGTGAAGTCGGGTCGCTTGAGGTGGGTCTCGCGRGCGAAGGCGTAGCAGAGGGAGAGCAGCGGCCGCACGTTGCCGCCGGCGGTCTCGTAGACCAGCGACTCGCCCAACAGCACCACCAGGTGGTCGTCCACCTGCCGGAAGGTCTTGATCTCCGGCAGCTTGGCGCTCAGCGTGTCCTTGAGGGGAGAAAGCCAACAACAACGCGCTGACGCGTCAGTGCTGGGCCTGGCGTGCAGCSCACGAAGCGACCGCAAGAGCGAAGCGAAAGAACAAAAACCTTGGGCGAGGCGGGCGTGTTGATGACGGGCGGCTTGGGCGTGGCCCGGCTGAACGGGGTGTCGCTGAAATGGTTGGGCATCGAAATCAAGTACCCTGCACMGCGAGCMARATCAGCACACAACGYGTTGCGTGTGTGTGTGATACGCGTGTGTCGTGTTGTGTGGTGAGTACCCAATATGCGCAAACACTCGCGCCTCACGTTTTCCTGCGCTCCGGCGTGCTCAAAGTGGAGTCGCTGTACCCGGGGGGAAACGACAGACCTCACGGGTCAGTCAAACCAGAGCGAGAGTACGAGAGAGAGAGAGAGCGAGAGGCCCGTGGGTTGAAGGCACAACGCACCCGCAAAAGCACGCGGTTGAGGGCGTAGACGAAGGCGGGAGTGAGGATGCGGAAGCCGGGGAGCTCACATGGGAAGAGGATGCCCGCATTGGTCAATCCCGCGATCATCACCTCCGTGCTCTCGCCCAGCACCTGTGGCCCCCCCCCGGTCTTGTTAGCACTCACCCCACACACACACACACACACCCCACAGTTTGCAAGGGGAAAAGGAAACCTGTGAGAGGCACGCGTAGAAGCGGGACAGGTAGACGGTGTTGAAGGGGGACGACTTGCAGGTGCTGAAGATGTTGCAGAGCGTCTTCACCGCCACGGCTCTTCCCTCCTCGAAGCCGTCCCGTCGCTGCATGACCGCGTCGAACAGCCAGTTGCCGAAAATGTGAAGAATGGTGTTGCCCTCGGGCGGCTTCAGTTCCTGGCGCTCGGCCTTGCCCGACTTTCGTCCCACCTGCCAGCGAATTTTTAAGGCAAATCGCACGACACACACGACACACACACGACACACACACACACCACACCACACACACAATAAAGAGCTGAGGTACCTGGAGGAAGAGGTCGACGAGTGTGTCGATGCCCTTGAAGGCGGCGTGGTGGATGCGCGGGTTGGCGATGCTGTTGGGGTCTCCGATTGCATCTGGTGAAGTCGGACCAAAACATGGCCGTACGTCAGCGCGTGGGTCCACCACCACCACCCACAGTGCCCCACGCCCATGTGGGACCACGCGCCCGACGGCGATGTGGCGGTGGCGTCGTACGCAGCATGCGGTGCCAGGCGTAGAAGACGTGCTCCTCCTGCAGACCGTCCATGGTCACGATCTCCTTTGATCCCTCCCTGCAAATCAAAATTGGCGGGAAAAAAAAGATTCAAAATCAGAAAATCAATTAAAAAACAAACCCAAAAATATGGAAAAATAGCAAATAAAAATAAATAAAAATAGATTAAATAATAAATGGGGTGGGGGCGTACAGTTGGATGAGGACGCATTCGCGGCCTTCCTCGGGGCCGTACATGAAGGAGATGGCGCGCTCGGTCAGGCCCTTGCAGACGGCCAGCCATTGGTTGATGGTGGGCAGGTGGTGCACCCACCGCGGCACCAGGTGCAGCAGCGAGCCCCACATGTCCGCCTCGCTTGTCGACGAGTAGAGCCACAGCTCGAACAGCACCTGCGACGCACCACCGACGTCAGCGCATATTCGCGACGACACGCACACGACACGCACACGACACGACACGACACGCAACACGACGCACCTTGAGTACGTGAGTGCAGAGGCGCTTGGTGAGGCCCTCCTCGCTCTCGGGCAGGGAGAGCAGCGAGTCGGCGATGCCCAGCAGGAGCTTCAGGAAAATCTCCCACGTCTCCTCGTCCAAGCTGGAACTGCGCACGACGCCGCCGAACAACACACCGTCAATCTCAAACTCGTTGCCGCGGCGGCACCATTCGTGTCATTGGTCGTGAAGAGAAAGGAACCTCTCGCGTCCAAGCGCGTGGTAGATATTGAGCGCACGCTTGCACAGGGCGGCCTGGGTGTCGAGCGAGTCCGGAAGCGCGGTGCGGGGCTCGAACAGCAGCGAATAGTGGCACAGAATTTGCTGTGGGCCATACAGAAGCAGATGAGCGTTGGACGACACACAGCACGCAGGCCTATGTAACAGGACACAACATACAACACACAACACAAGGCACGTACACGAATGAAGAATTGCGGCTCAGAGTTGATGGGAGGCGGCCTCTTGGAGGAGTCGAGCAGCCATCGGCGGTAGAGCTCGATGGCCGTGCTCATAATCTGCGCCGTGTGGTGACACAGTGGCATCGGCGTGTGCAGTGGTTTAGAAGATGGGAGGGGGGAGAGAAAAGAGGAGAGAAAAGAACAGAGCGTTGTGCGTTGCGGCGCACACGGTACCTCTTCGCTTTCCATGGGGAGGGTGAACGAGGCGCCCACGCTCTCCATGGCCCACCGCACATGCGCTACGCTCGTGAGCGCCTGTGGCGAGTGTTGTATTGTTTTGTTGCAAACATAAATAAAGATATATTTATCAGTCAAGTGTAGCATGTAGCGAACATGTTCAGAGCGGTTCTTCTGGATAGAAAGCAATATTTAAAAAATAATAACAATAATAATATAGGCTAAATAAGTGGGGATTGGGAATGTACCCTGGCGCCGGCATTCGAGTCGAGCAGAACGTTGACCACTTGCGATGCGAGGGTCTGCCGAACCGACAGAGGGAACTGCTTCAAAATATCGGTCGCTGCCAATTCGATTTCGGTTAAAAAAATGATTTGACAATTCAATTAATCTGCCCATTATTTACGGCAAGTGGTAAAGGCACCACAGAGGAAGGCCTTCAACGAATACCAAGCCGCGAGTAGCCGCAAGAAAGAATTAAAGAATGTGCGGGGGGGGGGAGGTGATTGCGTACATGGGTCATGCTGAAGCAGTCCCAGGGTGTTCAAGTGATCCAAGAACATTATTAGCTACTTCCCGCAACGGGCAGGGAAGGCGTTGACGGCGCCCAGGGAGCTCTTGCGCTCTTCTCTTCCAGTATTTGCAGTGTTTCGTCACCAACGAAATTAAATCCCTTTTTATTTATTGCGCAACCGCAAAATAGAGATAACGCAACAAAGAATAAGGCTGCTTGTTTGAGAACCAGGCCATCACCACCCTCAACAAGATCATCACACCAACAACAAGACAGCTTGGCTTCTTTCCTTTCCTTCAGAAAAACAAGCAATAACATCGTTGAAAAAGCAGTGCAGTCAAAACCGTTCTTCACCAAGACAAGGCTTAGGCGTTGGGCTGGACGACGGTGAAGCGGGTCTCCTTGTTCTTGGTGGCGATCGAGATGAGCGTGCCCGACTTGGGTCTGTCCTTGCCCTCGGCCCAGCCCAGCAGCAGGCCGGCGACGACGGGCAGCGGCGTCCAATCGTCGAAGTTGGCGCCCGGCATCGACTTCCTGTTGGTGGGCGTGTCGAGGCAGATCGGGAGAATGCCCAGCACCGACGAGTCCTTGGGCAGTCCGCTGCCGGCCGGCACCAAGCTGGCGATCAGGTGGTGCGTGGCGGCCTGATGACGATGACGGCGACCCCCATATCACAAAGAGCGCGGTTAGTAGTGTCGACTGGACGAGGTGGTGACGTCAGCGGCTAACGGTTGCTCATACCTTGGTGATACCGTAGGCGATCATGGAGGGAGTGGGACCCAGAGCAGCATCGGCGCCGGTGAGGACGACCACGCCACCCTCCTTGAGCGAGTTGGCGGCGATGTGTGCCGACGCGATGGACGACTGCACGTTGAACTCGAACATCTTGTCCACACCGTCAAAAATGGACTCGTCCTTCACGTTGCCGCCCAGCCAGCCGCCGGCCACGCAGATAACCGCATCCAGGGCTGTAGATGCATCGAAGTGAAGATCAAATTAGTGGCTCGAATGATTCAGATTTACGTAAAAAGGCATAAAAAGCTAATACAGCAATGCAAGAGGGTAACTTACTGGCATTTTGGTCCTTGAGGCCCTTGACTACCTTGGCGGTGTTCTCCTTGGTGCGCACATCGGGAGAGAGCACGAAATTATGATGGGCATCGTCATTGGGTCGGAAATCGACCGAGTAGGTCGTGTAGCCGGCCTGCTTGAAGTGAGACACAACCGTGCCGCCGAGCTGCCCCGCGCCTCCGTACACCAGCACTCCCTTGTCGGTCTCCATCTCTTCTGCTTCTTCGAATCTTGCCGCTTTGCTGTATTGCCTTCCGCAGCGCCCAACAGCCCAGCCCGCCCAGAAATTCTTCCCTGCCGCAAAGGAAAAGAAAAAGAAATTGGCGCCCTCGTGCCGTGTGTGCTCGTGCGGTGTGCTCCTCCTCCTGCCCAACTCCTCCACCACCGGCCACACTGGCTCGCTCTGCGCTGCATGAGGCGTGTGTTGTGCCGTCACTGTGTGACCAGCTGGTGTGGTGCCCTGGTGGCACGACGCTTGTCAGACACAGGAAAGTAGACGAACACAGACAACACTGTGCTTGGCCCAAGGCCAGAAAACATCTGAGCAAACATGGTGCAAGTACCGCGTTCTCTCGTTTGGCACACGAACCGCGGCAATGTCAAAGAAAACAGGAAGGAAGAAGGGAACAAGTGAACGAACCCGAAAAAAATAACAACTCACTTTTATTGCTGTGTTATTCACCAGATCCAGCGCACCCCACGCAACGCACACATCACCTTCACGACAAGCAGCACGATAATGACCAGCGCTCCGCCACTTCCCATATCCACGCTCGTTGACATCATCGAGGAGGCCAGGCCGGCCCTCCTTCATTGGAAGGATCGATTCAAGGAGGTACACGCTGCCCTGCCCCAACCCATCGCTCACACGAAGGCAATTTGCTTTTGATTGCTCCTAATCCAACATCTTATCTCACGATTCAATCGCAAAAATCTGTGCTACCACCGATTTGTGTCTCTACTTGCTCCTCTCAATTCCCGCCATTTTGATTGCCACTCATCTCCCACCCAAATCGCAGAGCCTTAAGTACTTCGTGGGTGTCGATATTGGTGGCACCAACACCCGCGTGGCCCTCGACACCGGCTCCTCCGACGAGCCCTACGTCCAGGTAACCTCACTCCCTTGCGACCCTCGCATAGCCGATGCGGGTGGCTTCCTGCGCGTGTCGTGTCTTGTGTGTAGCGTGTCGTGTGGGCGTGTGGGCGTGTGCGGGGCGATGCGTGCTTCTTACATGTGAGGTGTCGTGTCGTGTGCAGATCGCCAAGTTCAGGGCCTCGAGCAGCAAGCACATCGTTGAGGGACTTCTGCAGGTCGCCCGTCAGGTGGCCGACATTCTCGGCGTCCCTGCCTCGGGCGCCTGTCTCGCCGGCGCCGGCCGCATCAGCGACGACGGCCTCTCGGTAATCGCCGCCGCACTTTTTTCCCAATGTTTCATTGAGCTGACGTCCGGACGCACCGCACGCACCGCGCTCCTGCAGCTTGATATCACAAACTACCCCGGTACCCCCGCCGACCGCACACTGACCTCGGATCAGCTCCCGACCTATCTGTTCCCCGCTGGTGCGCCGAGCCCGCCTGTGTTGTGTGTTGTGTGTCTCCACGAGCCATTCTTAACGATTCTCAACTTGACCATCAGGCGAGACACACTTCATCAATGACCTCGAGAGCACGTGCTACGGCCTCAAGTCCCTTAACGAGAGCCAGCAGCTCGCCTCCTTCTTTAAGCCCCTCTGGTCGACCTCCGACACCGTCACCATGAAGCGCACCAACTGTACGCGCTTTTCGTCTGTGCGAAGAACGTCGAGAGACAAACCTACTGACACACACACACACACACACACACACACACACACACACACACACACAACACAGACCTGGTGCTGGCCGTGGGCACTGGTCTGGGCATCGCCCTTCTGACCTCGCTCGGCCGCGGCTCGCGCAACATCCCGCTGCAGGTGATGCCCATGGAGTTCGGCCACGCCCTCTACTCGCCGGCCACCGACCCCGCCAAGAAGGACGAGGAGGACCGGCTCGCGGCCTACCTCTCGCAGACCCTCTACAGCGGCAAGCACGCCATCGAGTACGAGGACATCGTGTCCGGCCGCGGCGTGCTGGCCGTCTACCAGTGGATCACCGCCGAGCACAAGGGTACATTTTATTTTATTTTATTTTAAAATTAATAGCTTTTTTACGGCTCATTGTTGTCGTCACGGTGCACACAGAGGCTGCCAAGTACGAGTCGGCCGAGGAGATCAGTACGGCCGCCTTCCGCGAGGACCCGTGCCCCTTCGCCACCAAGGCGCTGCTCATCCACTACAGGTTAAACAAAAGCCACACGCACCATTGCACACGCTTTTTTCTCATCCGCGAACGCGCAGGTTCCTGATGCGTGTGGCCAAGAACCTCTGCGTGGGACTGCAGGCCAAGGGCATGTTCCTCGCCGGTGACAACCAGGTACAGTTTTATGCTGCGCCACACAACACGCACGACACGCACGGCATAAGCAATCATGGCAGCTTTGGCTTGATGGCTCACCACGTGTTGGTGTGCGCAGGTGGTGAACAACCCCTTCTTCGAGAAGCACCTGCCAGAGATGAGGGCCGAGTTTTTGGATCACCCCAAGCCCGACTGGATCGACAAGGTGGAGCTCTACACCCAGACGGAGAGCTTCAATATCAACCTCCACGGCGCCCTCTACTACGCGCGCACCGACCATCGCTGAAAACACATAGGTGGGGGGGGGGGATCAACAAAAGCCCCCTCTTTTACCCGCTCTTCACGAAACAATACACTACACGCCATCTGCTATTTATTTTAATAAAGACAAATATATCTATTTTATCTCTTCTGGTGCTGATGATCAACAGATTTCTGGCCATTTTACGATTGGGTCCCCGTGCCTTCCGCTGCTCTCGCCTTGCGCAAGGCTCGCCCGGTTGGTCTTGGCAGACATCGTGAAAAAGCCGCACCCCTCAAAAGCACCCAAAGCTTCGAAACCCCAGACCGCCACCAACACAACAGCAGCCGCCAGCTATCAGCTGACAGCCTCCACAACAACCACAGGATGCAAAACGAGGTGTGGCTGCGACAGAAGGCGCACTTGGCTGACTTTGAGCTTGTGACTGTGGGCGAGCCCTACTTTTCCAGGCGCAGGACGGCTGGCGCGGCTGCCTACTCAACAGCTCCAACGCGGGGCTCGGCCAGGACGCAACCCACGGCCACTCCAACACAACTCGCCACGGGCGACCAGACCAACAATCAGGTGGTAGCAGTTCAGTGGTTCAACCGCCTGCGGCCCACACCCACCCCTCGAGCTCGGCCAGAGCGCACGGCCTGATCCCAGAGCCGGTGGAAGGGGATTCCCAACCAGCCTCAAGGAGGGGTCGTTTGTACAGCATCAACCGGGACTTGAACAGCAGCATGTTTTTATAACTTTGATTGGTGCTCATCGACTCCACTCGGCGACCAACCAAACCTGGGAAAGAGAATGAATGCACGAGTTAATTTCCATAAAAGGAAATTATATCCCAAAAATACCTTACTTTGCAACAAGGCTCGCACTTCATTTGTCCATTCTAAAAGGTTCACCAGCACGCTATCCCGTGGAGCGACCAACCAGCCCAGACCTCTATATCCACGTTAGCCCATGTCCAGGCCAGTTTCGTACTAACGAGGCATCTTAGCAACTTAGCAGACCATTCACACCACAAACCAACAAGAGATGGCCTGGCAGCGAGAACTCTGGAGGCGGCAGCGTGTGCATCTGGCGGCGTTGGAAGAAGATGTGGAGATGGAGGCCGGACTCCCCAAGTACGTAGTGCGCTCGCCTCCCTCAGTGGTGGCACCGGCCAGCGGCGCCGGACGCGAGCGCGTGAAGCGACTCCACTCCCCACGGGAGAAGAAGAAGAAGAGCCAGCGCGACCACAACCACCACAAGCTGCAGCGGAGCAACGACGACATTCACATCGGCCAAGCCGCTCAGAGGAAGAACAAGAAGGAGCACAAGGCGTCCACAACGACCAAGGTCACCACCTACTCGAGCGGTCGCCAGATGAAGGTGAACGTGGAAGCTGAAGAAGAAGTGCCCGAAGGGGTGGTCGACGTAGCGACATCAGCTGCCACCGCTACGCGACAGAAAAAGAAGAGGTCGCGGTCGCTGAGGTGGGCGGCCGACAAGATCAAACACATTGCGCGTAGCGAGAGCTTCTCGGACGAAGAGGAACAGGCGGAAGTGGACGCAGACCAGCAGCCGCTGCGAAGGGAGAGGTCACCGTCGGACGAGGTGTTCGACTTGGGGGCGCACCAGGTCCACGCCCTGGCCTGGTACCAACGACTACGCGCAGCCGGGCACCCACAGCGCGACGCGTGAATAAGCCGAGCCGCCCTTGTACATAAAACTGAATCTTTGTACATAACACTGTCCTACGTGCCCCAAAGATGTTCTTTTTTGTAACAAACCTCAGCTTCTCCAGGAAATTTCATGAGTTTATTAGGTTGAGAGATGTGCACTCTATGTACAGGCCCTAAAGAAGGGGAGGGTGCGTAAGCTTAGGGGTTGCGCTGTGGTCGGCTGAGGACGTCGAGCCGGTGGTACCAGGCCATGGCGTTCACCTGGTTTAGCTCCGTATCGACAAACGCGAGGCGGGCCACTCTACGCTCGTCTTCCTCTTCTCGCCGCCGTCGGGTCTTGCTTTCCTTGCTCTTGCTCTTGAGTTGTCGTGTTCCACCTTCTGTGTTCTGCTTCTTCTGCTTCTTGGTCGTCACGCCGGCCGAGTTGGCGGGCGCCAGAGCCAACAAGGAACAGTGGCCACTGCTGGGCGTGCTGCTTGCGTTGTCCTCGAGTATGGCGGCGAGGTGCTGCCTTTGCACCTCCTGCAAGCGCTGTCTCCAAGCCATGCCAGATGTGTATGTGTGGTGGTGATGTTAGTGAGATGTGAGTCGTGTTGCACGCTGTGGGCTTATGTAGGCACGCCTGGCCAATGGGAATGCTGCTGCGAGGCTCACTCGGGCAGTCGAGAAACCGAACCTAATAGCGTCACATGCGCCAAAACAGAATGGCCTCTCTTTACCTTGTGGTTCCACACTCAGCCCTCTTTCGGCTGAGAATCCTACGACTGTGCCGCCTGCAAGCAGCCCTCGCACACTAAGCCTCAATAAATGCTATTGCTGCAACGTAGGTGCACTTGCTTTGTTTGTGGCACGCAACAATCTGACAGTCAGATTGTTGTAATTTGGTACATAATTTGAATTTTTATACATCTATGATACATAGAAGAAGTACAGGCATGACATGAATATACACAGGCGACCAGCAAGGCTGACTCAGGCCTCTCGCTCAACGACGGGGGTGGTGGCACGGGCCAGCAGGTTGTAGCGCGCCAGAGCCCGCACCTGGATGTGGACCCGGTCGGCGATGACGGTCTCGGCGATCCCCTCCCTCCTCGGCGACGTCGTAGCGGCAGGCGCCTCTTCACTGACCTCCACCTCGCCCAGGGACTGCTTCCTTCTCTTCCACCTCTTGTTGGCCGCCTTCTCGCCTCCCCCCGCTGCCGTAGACCCTCCAATCCCGCTGCCGCTCCTCTTTTCCTTCTTCTGCTTCTCCTGCTTCTTTTTCGTAGACGGCGATGCCTGTGGTGACGAAGAAGCTGCTGTAGTGGTCGAGGCTGCTGTGGTAGTGGTGGTGGCGGTGGTGGCGGTCGAGCTGGTGGTCGCTGATGCAGAGCGCAGGCGGGCCACGTAGGCGAGGAAGGCGTCGGCCTCTGCCTTGTCGACGTCGAGGTAGGAGGGGACGGCCACCATCTCGTCCTGCTGCCTACGCCACACCTCCCTCTGCCACTGAGGCGCGCCAGCAAGTGTCGGCGAAGCCATCGACATCTTTGTGTGCAGTAGTAGAAGTGGCAGCCGACGTGAGGTTGGCAAGTCTAGTATCGTGGCTTCTTGGTCTAAGCGTCTTCTGCTGTCGTGCTCCTGCTTCTTGCTCGAGCTGTGCTCTTCTTGTCACTGTCGCTCTTCTGTTCTGTTGTGTGTCAGGCTTTGGTGGAGAATGAGAAATGGCCTGCGTGGTACTCGGACCCTCCCTTTTGAGGCTTGGTGCCGTGCCTACAGTGAAAAGCAGGTGACCTGTTCATCATTCTCACTCGCGTCGGTCTACTTTCTGACTACGTTCCTTGGTTTGTCAGTGGGCTTACCGCTTCCTGCTCGTGTTCACGGTCAGTGGCGCTATGAGAACACGGTTCTGGGCCTGCTGCACAGGCAGCGTAGCCCGTGTCTCTGTTACAAGGCTTCGGCAGTCAATTCGTACTGGTGCGTTCTACGAAGTCTTCCCACGTGTAGTTCAATTACAAGATCCACGAGAAGGACCAAGGGCCCACCCTTTCGGCGCATGCACCAACGTTGAGTCATTCTGTCTGGGCCACACGCGACGAAGTAGTGGCGGGGACAAAAAAGAAAAAGAGATAGCCGACCGTGGGGCTCGAACCCACGACCACAAGATTAAGAGTCTTGCGCTCTACCGACTGAGCTAGGACGGCTTCGTCCTGGTTCAAGGCGGGTATAAGAAGGTATTACGTGCTGAGCCATTCGATAAGCGGCGAAGCGGTTCCGCAAGGCAAGCTGATCATTAGTGTTCGCACAAAGGACGGATGTCCTTTTCATCATTTACGCACGGCCAAACGCGTACGAGTACTGGCGTAACTTCGCTGCCCGGTGGATATAGGGTCCGGTACGCTTGTGTGCGTTGAACAGTTTTGATCTTAGTGCGTGTGTGACAAATCAAGCAAGACCTAGCAGGCAGGCTCGATGGTCTGGGGTCCCTTGAAGAGCTGGTTGGGGTCATAGGCGGCCTTGATGACGCGCAGGCGCGGGTAGTTCTCGGCGTAGTAGGCCCAGCGCCAGTCGGCCATGGCCAGGTCGGGGTAGTTGTTGTAGGTCTCGCCCGACATGAACGGCGCCATGCGGCGGTTGTTGGTGATCGTGATCCATCGCTCGTACTCGTCCGTCATCGAATCGGGCACGTACGACGCCAGCCACACCGCGTTCCACGGGTACGTGCGGTGCACGAACGCCACCGCGTCGCGCGCGCGGTCCAGCATCTTGCCGCCCTGCCAGTACAGGTTGAGCCGCGCCGTGTTGGTCGTCGCGTCTGACTCGGGACCGTCCTCCAGCGAGCGGCGGATCGCGCGCACGGCCTTGCGGGTGAGCCCCGTCAGCAGGCCGCCCTTGGTGAAGCTGCGGCGGCCCTTGGGGTCCGTCCCCTTGCGCACCGTGGCGTCGTAGGGCTCGATGGTGGGCGAGTAGCTGGTMGGGGCGACGCCCGTGAYCGAAGCGTTGGCCCAGCGGCCGCACACAGTGGCGCCCACGTCGGGCGGCCCGTTGTAGAAGCACGAGAGGGCCACGTTGAGCGTGGCGGCCGACTTCCAGCCGGTGAAGTAGAGGTTGACCTCATCGGGCATGGTCTGCGAGTAGAGCGCGACCTGGTTGAGCAGCGCCTCGAAGTCGGCCCACGCGTAGGTGATCCAGGCCGAGTAGAAGGTGGGCTCGATGGGCGAAAGCTTGAGGGTGATGGACGTCACCACGCCCAGACCACCGTGGCCCGCCCCGCGAAGAGCCCAGAACAGGTCGGGGTGCGAGTCGTCGGAGGCCTCGACCACGCTACCATTGGCCAGGACCACCTGGAAGCTCAGGACGTTGTCGAGCGAGTAGCCGAGCACGGTAGCCAGGTCGTTGGCGCCGCCGCCCAGCGATGAGCCGCCCACGCCCACGCCCGGGCAGCTGCCGCCCGGAGCGCCGAGGCCGAGCGGGACTGAGGCGGTGTAGAAGTCGCCCCAGCGCATGCCGGGCTCGACGGTGGCGATCTTGTTCTCGACATCGATGGAGATGGCCTTCATGTTGACGGAGAAATCGATGACGACGGCCTCGTCGAGCACGCCGAGGAGCTCGGCCGAGTGGGCGCCCGAGCGGACCGAGACGGTGAGGTTGTTGGTGCGGGCGTACTCGATGGC
>CACVKS010000908.1:0-13068 GCA_902749335.1 Acanthamoeba triangularis
GGACGAGAGAGGAGGGCGGTGACTTCCTCCGGCCAGTGTGGGGCTTGGGTGCACCTCCTCCGAAGCTCTTCGTGCTCCTGGTCCTTTTGCTCGTGTCCGGCTTCTCTCGCGTGCCCTTGTAGTTATACTTCTTCGCTGAGACTCGCTCTTCGGGCTCCCGGGGGCTTCGCCTTTGCGCCTTCTCGCCGCCTTCGCTTCTCTCTTCCATCCACCGCCTTCTTCTTTCTTGCCTCGCGGAGAGCTCCTCGTCTTCTTGCCGTCGTGGTCCTTCCTCTCCGCCTCTCTCCCTACTTCTCTCCCTGCGGCCTCTTACCTCTTTCGTGTAGGGGCCGCGTTGGGCGCTACGGCCCGATGCCTTGCCGCCAGACGCTGACGACGACCTCCTCGCCGTTGTCGCTGATGTTGCCTTTCGGTGCTTGCTGGCACTCGCCGCCTCGATGTCGTTGCTGATGTCATCTTCATCGTCTTCGTCGGCACCGCCTTCGACCGCGCTCACGCGCCTTTTGCCCTTTGTGACGTACGAGTCGGCGGTGGCCGTGGGCAGCCACTCAGCGAGGTCGCGCTCGACCCGCGTCCACTCCTGGTAGCGCTTGTTCCTGATGAAGATGGTTTTGACCTCCTCCATCATCGAGTCCGTCAGTCGCACGCGTCGGTCCTTGGCCAGGTCCAACACCTTCTTCACCTCCTGTGTGGTCGTCCGTGGCGTCGCACATCAAATACAGATGTTACGTTACATTCACGTCTGTTTGCATGTGTTTGCTACGCTGTGCAGCGTACCTCTACGTCATTGCTCTCTCTGCACGTCACTAGCAGCGCGCCGATGGTCTTCTTGGAGATCCGGACCTGGCCCTGCAGCAGCGGCAGTGGTCCCGTCAGTCATCACAGCAGTCAACAGACCTGTGTGGTCTGAACTGGGTTGATACCTTGGACTGCATATCGGCAAAGGTACTCATCGCCTTGTCCTTGGCGCCCGCTCGGGTGTACGCCGAAATCAGGAGCGCGTAGGTCTCCTCATCGTAGGGCAAGTGCTTGCGGAACATCACCTTCGTGATCTGTTTACCCACACACACCCCACAGGTCACTCGGGTCACAAGGGAGTCAGTCACAAGGGAGAGAAGAGCTAATAGTACCTTGGAGATGACGTCGAGGAGGTATTGATTGGCTTCTGCTTCGCCCTTGCGGCCCGTACCTCTCTTACCCTCATTCCTGGTGCACACCCGCAACGCCGAGTTGCACAGGTGCGTGTCCAGCTCCACCTGGTCCAACGTGGCACGTGAGTAAAACAACAATAGCTACAATGATAACTATGGCGGTACGGCACGAAAGCGCTTCGCACCAGCTTTCCCTTGTCGGCGTTGAGCTGCACCGCCTTGTCGAAGAGCTCGTTGGCGAGTTCAAACTTGCGCTGCTTCCAGCACGTCATGAGCAGAATGTCGAAGGTGTGGTGGTCGGGCGTGACCCCTTCGACCAGCATCTCCTTGTACAACTGACGACCGAGACGGCGTGTCAGACGTCGATCCAGCGACACGAGATACAAGTGCGCCACTTGAATATTTCAACCATGTCGTACCTCAAAGGCAATATCGCGGTCCTCGGACGATCCCTCATTGCAGATCTTGAGCAGTTCGTTGTATCCACGCAGGCTGGGGCGTACACGGTTCTTCTTCATCTCATCCCACACCTCGAACGCGGCGGCCACATCGACAGTCGCCTTCGGATTGTCTGGTGTACCAACCAATCAGTCAATGCGCCGACGGTTAGGGATAGGTAAGAATGCGTGCTTATGCGACGTCGGGCGGAACTTACTAGCAATGCCTCGTGCGGCGGTGGCCATCCACAGGGTGTAGGTGATGGCGTCAGGCTTGAGCCCGTACTCCTGCATCTCGGCGATCACGTTCTTGAGCTCCTGGTGGCTCTTCTCCGGGTCCAGAGCGAGGTAGGCCTTCAGCAGCACGTTGTAGACCTCCACTGACGGCACCACTCCGTACCTAGCGAGCGTAGCGACGACGATGATGATGGCGGGTCAACAACAACTCGAACGTTTTTGTGCATCAACACTTGATCCGAGGAAAGAAGAGAAAGAGGAAGAACATACTTGGGCATCTCCTGGTCCTTGAGCTGCTTGAGCTTGGGCAGGTAGGCCGGCGAGGGCTGCGCCAGGTTGGCGTAGGCGTTGAAGAGGATGGAGAACGTGTGGGCTGATGGCCGCACCCGCCACTCCTTCATGCGCGCGTAGAGACTCAGCGCCCGGCGTAGATGCCCGCGCTGGGCGTAGGCGTTCATGAGCGTGTGGCAACTGGCCTCGTCCAATCTCGAACCGGTTCGAGCGCGTAGCTCGGTCCATGTGTGCTCGGCCTCGTCGAGATCGCCCGATCGCACGGCATCAGCCAATTCGCCTCGCAATGCACGCTGGGTGCGCTGGCGGGCACCCTCGATCACCTTCTGCCCACCGCGCTCCAATTTGCCTTCCACCTTCGTGAGCCATGCAAGTGTGGGCGAAGGCGGAGGTGGAGATGGTGGCGGGGAGGGAAGGGGCTGTTGAGRTGYCGATGGCGCGGTGGTTGCCTCGCCCAGCCTGAACTTCAACTGGCCCTTCGATTTGGCATTTGCGAATGMACGATTTGGAATTAGAGGAATGAACCTCGCTGCGGGCCGWGCAGAGATGAGCGTCCCCGCMGCCTCCAGATCAAGCTGCCTGCARGCAGGCCACGGCGTTCGGTACAGTACAGACGGTGCCGTAGTGATGGATCGGCATCTCATCCATCTTTGCGCCATCTTGGAAAATTAACAACTGGCAGTTGGCAATCTCACACGAAATTTGTGCTACACAAAAGTTTGCTCTACAGGCCGAGTGATCAACCATCGCTGTCCTTGGCTGCTGCACTGGCAGACAGAGCAGACACCGTTTTGGAGTTGCAGACGCGGTCCCAGCCCTTGAAGAGGATACGCGGGTGGCGCTGCTCGAGGTCGTCGACGAGGGTCTTGGTGAAGCGACGGCATCCGCCGATGTGCAGCGTCCGCAGGCCGCGACAGTGGGCGATCACGGCCTCGACGTGGGGCGACGCCAGCTCGGCCAGGCCCGACACATTGAGCACGCGGAGAGACGCGATGGGCGAGCGCGGGCTTGATGAAGAGGGCGATGATGCTGACGGTGTCGGAGGGGGTGACTTGGCACGACCACGATCACGATTACGAGACGAAGGCGATGATGGTGACGGTGTGTTGACGCTCGAGGGCGAGTGAGCGCCGGTGAGCCGATCCAACGTTGGCCGATGGTCGAGAGACGACGGGGCCATGGCCCACAGTGAGCGCAGGCGGGGAGAGTGGGCAAGGAAGACGAAGAAGCTCTCGGCGTCGAGCTGCTGGCAGCCCGTGACGTCCACCGTCTTAAGCCGCGGCAGGCGCACGCCAGCCAGGCTCGTCACCCGGCTCCAGTTGAGATCGAGTTTGGTCAGGTAGGGGCTGCAGATCTTGGGCGCCGTGATGCGGCTGCACTTGGAGAGCGTGAGACCCAGCAAGCGGAGCTGCGGCTCCGGCAGCGCTTCAGCCTCTGCTGAGCGTTCAGACAACGCTGACGGCGACGACTGAGCAGTTGATGGTGGAGCTGCGGCGAGTGCAGGGCGGGGTGGGAAAGAAGAGTAGTGCGTGGTCGAGAGGAAGTCGTGGAGGGACATGACGGCGGGGGACGATGATGACGGCGTGGTGTCAAAGGGGAACAAGGAGGCCAAGCCGGCATCGCGGACGTCGTGGCAGTCGGCCAGCACGAGCTCCGTCACGTGCGGGCACTGCCGCGCGATGGCCCGCAGGTGCGCGTCGTTGACGAACGTCATCGAGCAGTCAATCCGGCGAAGCCGCGGGTACGCGCAACCGATAAGGTGGTCGGCGAACCACGGCGCATTGCCCCGCCAGTAGATGCAGCTGATCTCGAGGCTCTCGAGAGACGTGGGCAACTCGAGGTCAAGCGACTTCACGGCTTGGCAGTGGTGGATCGTCAGCGACCGCAGCCGATGATCGACGCTGCCGCCAGTATCAACATCGATGGCCTGGCCCCACACAGTCGCGCAGTGTTGGGCTCGCTCGGCTCGCCGGCGTGCGTCGAGCAGGCGCTCGAGCGTGGGTCCGGTGACCTTGGTCAGCTGGCGCAGCTCGAGCGCTTCCAGCTGGTCTACGAAGGGGAGCAGCGCCGCGAGCAGGCTCGCGTCGGTCAGCTTTGGCAGCGACGCCAGGCGGAGCGATACTAGCGACGGCAGCGGATTAAAGAGCGCGGGTCCCGCGTCGTCGCTGCCAGTTGCTCCCTCTGGTGACTCCGCGACGAGTGGGGGCAGGTTCAGTGAATTTGTGGTCGGCGGCGAAGGCGAGGAGCGGGAAGTCGGCGGCGGCGGCGACGGTGATGGGAAGTAGCCATCCTCGGCTTCGTTGTCATCATCGCCATTGTTGCTGTTGTTGTCGACATCGGCATCGCTCTGTCGCGGCAGCTGGAGGAAGGGGAGGCACTTGAGGTCCGGATGGTGAATGAGCTTGAGCACCTGAAGCGCGGGCAGGTAGCATGCCTGTCTGGCCAAGGGCGACACGCACGGCGATGCCGTGGCAGACAACGACGCCAACGCCGACGGGCGATCGAGAACAGGCGGCGCGCCGTCGAAGTTGAGCTTCAGGCGCCGAAGCTTCGTGCAAACGGAGGGCACAAACGATCGAGAGAAGGGATAAGACGGCGACGGCGATGGGAACGATGTAGAGGAGGAAGAAGATGAAGATGAAGATGGCGACGATGATGAAGTTGAAGAAGAAGACGATGCGGGGTGGATGGAGGGCTTGGTGGGAGGCAAGCTGGACATGATAGTGAGGAGCTGGAGCGTGACGGAGCAGCCCATGAAGGAGAGCGACTCGAGCTGCGACGCGTGCCGAGCCAAGATGCGCACCCCGTCATCCGTCACGTGGAGGGCGCGTGACACCGACAGCGACCTGAAAAGAGAGCGATCACGGCTTAACAATCGCGCACGGGCGACTGACATCAACTCTCTGCTTTACCTGAGCTGCGGGCAGCCGACGGCGATGGCTCGGATGCCTTCGTTGGTGATCTGGTCGGCAAGGGGGTCCGAACCGACCTCGGCGTCGGCGGCGGACTGGGCTGGGCGGCCTTTCCTGCCTCGGGCGCGCTTGGCGGCGCTGCACTGCACGTAGAGAACCTCGAGACGCGGACAGTGCTCGGCCAGCTCGAACAGTGCCGCATCGGATATTCTGTTGCCCTGCAAAACACACGCACATACACGCACATGGCGTAGTACATCAGGACTCGCCGCCACAACGCCACATAAGCGCTAACAGCCTCTACCTTCACGTTCAAATGTTGCAGCAGGGGACTGGCCCGAGCGATGCCGGTCACGCCCTCGTCGCCCACATGTAGAGACCTGCGTCGATGATGCATGCAAGTCAGGCCACAGCAAACAGAAGAGCAGCTCACGGAGCAATGAGGTGCACGGGTGTACCCGTTGAGGTCGAGGTAGAGCAGGTGCGGGCAGTGGAGGCCACGAAACGGCCCTGGCATCAGCCAGAACGAATTAAGATTAATGTATTGCAGGCCCTACGTCGGATGGACAGAGAAGTTTAATCGCTTGCACACGAATTAATGGTGATGGCAGCAAGCACCTCATGCAGGAGGAACTTGCGAACGTTGGAGTCATTGAGGGTGCGCGATCCGCCCTTGCGGCGCTTCATCATGTACTCGAGCACCTGCTGCGCCACGACACCAGGCAGCTGCCGCAGATCTGGGATGGCATCGAACTGATCCTCGATGCAGCGCAGGCATTGCCGTTTCAGCGCTTTTGGCTCGTGCAACTGCAGAAGCAGCAGTCCCTCTTCCACACCACCTTCATCCCTTCGTGCTGTGCCCACCTCTTGCTCCATGCCTTGCTTTTCAGTTCTTCTGTGTATTATTTATTTAATCATCTATTTTCCTTTATGCAGCTATTTAAAAAAAAAAAAAAAACGTTTAAAAAATTGGCACAAATAGGCAAAGATGAAGCGTACAGCAACGTCTCATCTCTCTATACCAACGAGAGGAGCCACACGGCGGTTCAAGGGCAGCACCGTCGCTACGCCGCTGGTCGGCCTGCTGGCCAATCATCAAGCCCAAATTTCTGCGATTTCATCACATCTGCGATTTTACACTGTTGCGCCAGCGATGAGGAAGGAGATGGACAGCGATGCAACGGGCCGTGAGCAAGGAGAAGAAGAAGAAGAAGCACCGCCGGGGCTGGGGGTCTATGTGCACTGGCCCTACTGCTCGCGGATCTGTCCCTACTGCGACTTCAACCGCTACCTGGCCGAGAAGGGTGGGAGCGGCATCGACCACCGACGCATGACCCAGAGCTACAAGACCGAGCTGGCAGCCTTTCGCCGGTTCCTCGACAGCGACGGCGACCCCGCCGTCTTCGCCACCACCCAAACGCCCGAACCGACCACCACCACGACAACAACGACAACGACCAAGTCGCGACCTCAAGCAGGTAGGAGGAGGGTCCGCAGCGTCTTCTTTGGTGGAGGCACGCCGTCGCTGGCCAAGGTACATTCATCACTCTTTACCGCATTGCTGTTCCGCTTAACCTCATGGCGCTCACCGCAACATTCGCTGACACACGCACAGCCGGAGGTGATGGAAGAGGTGCTGGCGTTCATCGATGCCCAATGGGGCTTCGAGCCCGACGCCGAGATCACGATGGAGGCCAACCCAACCGTACGTTCTGCCTGTGCCGTGTGTGTGCGACGTGGGAAAGGTGGGGTTTGATGTGTGTCCAGTCGGTCGAGGTAGGGAAGCTGCGGGACTTTCGCAGGGCCGGTATCAACCGCCTTAGCATCGGCGTGCAGTCCCTCAACGCTGACGATCTCAAGTACCTGGGCCGCGCTCACTCGCCCGAGGTACTTGAACACTAGCGTGTCGCGTGTCGCGTGTTGTGCGCTGTGGCCAGTCACTCACGGCCACTGTCCGAGTCACCGACTGAGCAACACACTCTCTCCTCCAGGAAGCGCTACGAGCAATCGAGCTCGGGAAAGAAATCTTCCCTCGCGTGTCGTTCGATCTCATCTACGCGCGACACCGCAACCAGACCGTCGAGGAGTGGCGCAAGGAGCTGCAGGTACGCGACGCCCTTACTTATGTTATTTTTAATTCAATTTAATATACATTATAGATATTTATTCATATATATATATATATACGATATATGTCGTATTTCTAAATTGTTCGTATTAATTTGTCTATTCGTTTTCGCGTAGGCAGCTCTGGCGCTGGCCAGCGGACACATTTCGCTCTACACGCTGACGCTCGAGCCCGGCACGGCCTTCTTCCGCCGCGCCTTCCAGCCGTCGTCGCCCAACGACGCCCGTACGATTGACTGCTCGCTCGTGCGCTGGGTGCGAGCTGGCACTAATGGCTGAGTGACATCGATGGAAACACAGTGCCGTATCCGGACGACGAGCGGGTGGCGGACCTGTACGAGACCACCGTGAGCATGGCCGCTCAGGCGGGCTACCATCAATACGAGATCTCCAACTACGCTCAGCCGGGGCACGAGAGTCGGTACACACGACACGCACGACACGCACGACACAAAACAGAACAGTGGGTGGTAACGCAACCCATCTCTGGACGACACACAGGCACAATCTGATCTATTGGCGGAGTGAGGACTGGATCGGCATTGGACCGGGCGCACACGGGCGCTTGACCACTCATCGGGATGGCCATCAGCGCCATGCCTTTGCGCAGGTACTACCAAGTCACGACACACGACACACGCGGGTAAGCTCACCGTGAGGTGGTGTGCCAGATCAAGCTGCCCAGCAAGTGGATGGAAGCCGTGGAGCAGAGTGGCCACGGCGTGCAGGAGATGAAACGCATCACCCCGACCGAACGAATGGAGGTCCGTCCTCGCCTTGCCGTAGCTCACCGCCCACTCCGCACCTGTAACGTCGGATTGACATCTCAAGTCGTGTGTGCCGTGCTGCATATAGGAAGCGCTGCTCAACGGGCTAAGGGTGCGTGAGGGCATCAGCCCTCTCCGTTTCCGCAGGCATGCGGGCCAGTCCTTTGAAGAGGTACGGCAGGCCCCGAAACTAGAGAACAGACGAGTGTTCCCCTGTCAGCGCGCTCACGCCAGCCACGCACTCGTGGGGCAGGCGTTGGACATGGACAAGGTGGCCGAGCTCCAGGCCGAGGGCTTTCTCGTCTATGAGCCGCAGGCGGGGCTGCGACCCACCCCTCGCGGCATGGCCCTGCTCGACGCCCTCCTTCCCCTTCTGCCACGCAAGGCTCTCTAAAATGATCTTTGTACGGAACCGCACACACACGACCGCACACGCACACGGGCGCGTGGGTTACTGGCAGTAGCCGTTCATGATGGGCGAGGCGCCGACGCATCGGGTGCAGAGGCCCGTGCAGTCGTTCGACGTCTGGCACATGTTGTTGCAGTTGCACGACTGCATGGCGCCGCAGGTGCAGCTCATCGACGGGCACATGAGGCGCGAGTTGAACGCCGCCGAGCACAGGATGAGCGACTGGCACAGCTTGAGCGGGAACTGGCCGCTCAGCGAGTTGTAGGCCACCCAGAGCGAGGTGAGCGACAGCGACGCGAGCCACTCGGGCACGGGGCCGGAGAGCCGGTTGCTGGCCAGGTCGAGCTCGGCCAGGCCCGTCAGGTACTGGAACGAGGCCGGTATGGTGCCGCCCAGCTGGTTGTTGCCCAGGTAGAGGTAGACCAGGCTCGTCGAGTTGGTGCCCAGCGGGGGAATGCCGCCGCCCAGGTGGTTGTAGGCCAGGTCGAGCGTGCGCAGTGTCTGGATGTCGCCCAGCGAGCGCGGAATGCCACCGATGAGCATGTTGTTGCGGAGGTGGAGGCTCTCGATGTAGGGCACGTTGCTGATCGAGGCCGGCAGCACGCCGCCCAGGCCGTTGCGGTTCAGCTGCAGCTTGATCACAAACCCACCCGCGCACGTCACGCCATACCTTTGCGTGTATATATTCGATAACAGAAACATACGAAGAAAACGCACAGGACATTTTGGTACCACCCGCGGGAGATTAGYCACCACTCACAAGACAGCAGAGGTATATAGCGCCGGAGGCAAGGGTAGAGGAGGTTGGTTGGGGGGGGCGCACCAGGGGCTGTTGCCGGCCTTGCGGCCGCAGGGGTCGTCGTTCTGCGAGACCCAGCCGGTGTTGTTGACCCAGTTAGGGCCGCTGGTCGACTGGTACAGGTCGTAGAGGGCCTGCACTTGCGCGTCGGCCTGCTGGTCCACCACGCGCGCCTGGGCGCTGACCACCATCAGCCCAGCCGCCACCGCGAACACGAAGAAGAAGACAGAACTGTGGCGCTGCATCCTTGCTTGGGCCGGCTAGACTCAGAGAAAGAACTAAAGAAAAAACGAAGCGAAGAGTGAAGTCGGCCCGACGAGAGGCCCCGACAAGTCGAGTGGCCACTGCGGCGAACGGGGGCTTTTTCTTTATCACAACCACCGATTKGCCTCASGGCTACACGAACCTGACGTCAAGACGCGGTYGGTTGTCGATCGGCCAAGAGTTGGGCGATAAGCGAGCGCGTGCTGGGGCTCAGCCGCACCACCTCGGCCCCTTCCTCCCTGCCCGGGGCGATCGTGTCCACCATCTCCTTCATCGTCGTCGCCGTCGCCGTCGCCGCCGCTGTTGTTGTTGCTTTTGGTTTCGCGGGGACCGGGTGGAGGCGGCAGAGCAGGCTGGACTTGAACACGAGCCCATTGCTGTCGCCAAAGCGCCACACGCCGTCACCCACRTGCGAGCYGACCTTGACCAGCGCGCGGTAGTCGTCGGGCAGCAGGCTCTCCACGCTCTCGGCCAGCCGACACACCACATAGCCCGGCGACCGCCGCCGCCGCCGCCGCCGGCTTCCGTCCGTCTCGGTGGGGTTGGCAGGGTCGGTGTCGGACGCGGTCGACTCCCTCCTGGCCCGCTTGGCCGGCGGTAGAGCGTCGTCATTGTCTTCTTCGTCTGCGTCGCTGTCGTTGATGCCGCCCGGGTCGCTGTCGCTGTCGCTGTCCCAGGCCTCGTCCTTGCTATCAACGGCCGCGACGAGGTCGCCCCGTCGGTACTGGTTGGGCACTGTGACCAGCGGCGCAGCGGAGGGCGAGAGCACGGCGGCGGGCGCACTCGCGTCCGACGCGGACGTCGACGACGACAAGGCCGTGGGCACGATGGCCGAGAAGGATGGCAGGAAGGGCGGGGCCAGGGAGGAGCCGTCGGTGGTGGCAGTAGCGGCGCTATCCGCCAGCGACGCGAGCGACTGGGCGCACCTGCTCTCGAGCAGCCGCGCGACCGATCCGGCGGCGACGTCGGGTGCGGTCGTTGACACCAACGAGGTCGGTGACGGTGAGCGCTCCGCGTGGCGCGGCCGCTTGAGCGGCGTCGGCCCTACTGTCGCCGTCTCGGTGTTGTGCTCCTCGACCCGTCGCTTCTTCGCAGCCGGTTCGGCGCTAGAATCTGCACTACTCGACAACCTGGGGCGGTCGGTAATGTCCAACTCGGGCGTCGATGAGGAGAGCGACGGCGTGGCGGCGGGTAAGATGGCCACCGCGAAGGAGGGGGAGGGGGAGGACGAGGACAACAGGCTCGATCTCTTCCGCCGCTCTTCGCGCCGTTCAACCTCCTCGAATATTCGCTTGAGTCGCTCCTTGCCCACGTGAAAGTTGACCGCCAACCACTTGCGCGACACCGCTGCACCGACAAAAGAGAGAGGATCAAGATGAGAATCGTGTGTGAATGTGGGTGTGGGTGTGGGTTATACGTTGTTTCCTCGCGTTGCTGTCGGCGATGTAGTTGATGATCTCCTCGTCGGTGAGCTGCGGCCGAGTCTCAAAGTCGGAGCCCCACACGGGTTTGGGCTTTGCTTTCTTTTTCTCCGCCATTGTCGCCGTTGTTCCCTGCGACCCCGCAGAGGTGGGCGGTTCCTCGGTGACGGTCTTGACCGCGGCCACAAGCATGTCGGCTTCCAGGGCCTCGTCTTCGTCTTCGTCATCGTCAGCCATGAAGCGCTTTGACTTCCGCCTTGCCAACGCCGACAGTGCCGGCGACCGCGTCACGATGGCCGGCGGCTTCCATCGATCGACGCCGCCGCCGCTGCTCGTCGCTGTCGTGCTGGTGCTCAGCACGTCCTCGTTGTAGTCATCGTCACCCTCGCCGTCGTCGCCGTCTTCGTCCTCGTCTTCATCGTCCTCCTCCTCGCTGTCGTCAATAAGGGTGAAGCCATTCGTGTCTACGGTAGTGGCAGCCGCCTCGACTTCCTCCTTCTTCGCTCGCTCTTCCTTACGTTTCGCCTCCTCCTGCTGCTGCTGCTGCTGCTTCCTCGCCGCGTCCTCCACTTTTGTCTGTTTCTCCGCCGCCACCTTCAACACCGCCTTCGAAGCCTTGGTTTCGGTGGCGGGCGCCGCTGGCGCCGCGGGCATGGCCGACACGGTTTCAAGTGGTGGTGGAGGTGGTATGGGCAGCAGCGGGAGCAGTTGCGAGTCGGCGGCCCACGCGCTCCGCGGCGGGTCGTGCAGCAGCGGGTCCTCGTAGAAGTCGACCACCCGCACCGCAGTGGTGGGCTGCGGCGCTTGGCTCTTGCTGGTCGGCTCCATTATGAGGTGCAACCCAACCAGCGGGCTTGGCTTCGGTCGTCTGCCGAGCAACAGCTTACCTCCGCCTCTCTCCGCCTTCTCCTTCTCCGCTTTGAGTATCTCGGCCTTCTCTTTCTCCGCTCTTTCCTTCTCCGCTTGTTCTTTCGCTGCTCGTTCCTTCTCCGCTCTCAGTTTCTCGGCCCTCTCCTTCTCCGCTCGTTCCTTCGCCGCCGCTCGTTCTTTGGCCGCTCTCACTTTCTCCTCCCTCTCCGCCTGTTCTCGCGTGCGCTGTCTCTCTCTGGCCTTCTCGCGCTCTCGCTCCCTCTCGCGCTCTCGTTCTCGCTCGCGCTCGCGCTCAAGCCTCGCCGCCTTCTCCTTCTCGAGGCGCTGCTGCTGCTCTCTTTCCCTCTCCCTGGCCACTCGCTCCTTCTCGGCCTTCTGCCTGGCCACCCGCTCTCGCTCGCGTTCATGCTCGCGCTCTCGCTCGCGCCTCCTCTCGCGTTCGTCCTTCTCGCGCCTCTCCCGTTCCATTCGCTCCCGCTCGTGCCTCTCCTTCTCCGCCTGCGCGCGCTGCTGTCTCTCCCTCTCCAGTCTCACCGCCTTCTCCTTCTCGAGCCTTTCCCTCTCCCTCTCCCTGGCGGCCGTTCGCTCTTTCTCGGCGTCCTCTTCCCTCTTCCGCTGTTCTTCCAGTCGCCGCCACTCGGCCTGCCGCTGCTGCTGGATCACGGCATCGAGTTCGGCCTGGTCCTGGGCGTCATCGACGTCCATGTCCTGCTCCCCGGCTTCCTCTCTCTTTTCTTCTTCCCTTTTCTCTTCTTCCTGTTTCTTTTCCTCCTCTTGCTGGCTGTCGGCTTCGTAGGGCACCCACACGCCAAACACGTAGACGCCCTTCTTCTCCGCCGTTTGGGGCTTGACTTCGGGCGTGGCCTGCGTGGCCGTCGTCGAAGCCGTCGTCGTAGTCGTCGTCGTCGTTGGCGTTGTGGTTTGTTGTTGAGTCGGGGTCGGAGCCGGAAGGCCCGACGCCGCGACTGGTGGTATGTCGGCACCCTCGGTGGTCGTCGTCGTTTCCATCTTCTGGGCGTCGCGCATCAGCTTTTCGATGAGCAGCTGCTGCTGCCTGAACATTTCGCGGAGCTCCTCGAGCTCCCGATTCCGCATGGCCTCCGCCTCCGCCTCCGCCTCCGCTGCGGCCGTACCCGACCCGGCCGCCGAGGCACTGCCCGTCGACGAACGCAGAGACGACGGCCGAGCCGGTAGTACCGGCGACTGTTTGGGCCTCGTGGGGGTGGTAGCCGTGGCGGTCGTGCCGGCCTCCTTGCTCGGCGTCGACGGCTTTGTCTCTTCCTCTCTGGGCCGTCGCTCCGGCTCCCTTTCCCGGTCCCTCGACCGGCCCAGTTCTCTTCCTCGCTCTCGCTCCCGCTCTCGTTCGCGATTTCTGTCCCGATC